>JNEK01001517.1:0-66789 GCA_000697295.1 Mucor indicus B7402 | reverse complement strand
AAAAAAAAAAAAAAAAAAAGGAAAAAGAAAAGAAAAAAAAAAAATCCACGTTATTAAATGCATGAACTAGTTCAAAATGAAAAAAAGAAGGAGAGTAGTAGAGCACGGTCACTATTGGATACACGCACGGGCCTTAATGTCAACAATGAAAATGAAGAAGAGAAGCAACAACAAAAGAGAATCGCAGCAAGAGCAGCAACAGCAATGGCACAAGTGCTACATCGTAGAAGAGAACCCCGGTCACTTATGATGTGGGGAGACCGGAAAAAGGTGCGCCGAGTTTTTTTTTTCTTTTGTTGATTATGATTATTAGTATATTTGTTTCTTCTACTTAAAGCAGCAATGAGGGGGGTTTTTTTTTGGGGGGGAGAGAGAGGTTAGCGCTTTTTGGGATAATAACAATAATACTAATAATCATAATAAACAAATAATATACGTTTCATATATCAATATTCACGTTTTAACATTTTCTTATTCTTTTCTCTCTTTCTCCTGTTCTTTTATAGGCGATCATTAAAAGATACCCTGATGGTAGACAAGAAATTATTGTACCTCAAACATTAACGCCAGAACAAGAACATTACGAATTTCCTCCCAGGTCAAGATTTTTGAAAAAATTAGCCACTTCAACCGCAGAACTTCGTCGACTCTCTGTTCTTCAAGATCACGTGGTAAACACAGCCCCTACTGCGACAGCCTCTTCTTGTACACTTGGTGATCCAACAATGATGAAACAACCTGATCAGTCATCCCTTCAAGAATGGTTCTCTCAAAAGGAAAAATCCGCCAAAGACTTACAAGTTATAGAGTGGATGAACCAAGTAGAAAGATCTTCAAAATTACAACAGAAAATCAAAGTATCTTCACCTACACCTTCTGTCTGTTACAGTAATAAGATTCAATTCAAGAGTGATGCAGGCAAACGATGGGCCAACTACATTACTTCAAACGCCTCTTTAATACCACCTGATGACACCAGTAAAAAACATTATGTACCTAGACGATTATTATCCAACTATCACAAGTCAGCAACTATGAGTGAAGACCCTGATAAACGAATGAATGATGCTGTTTCTCAAATTCAAATGATTTGGAAAGAATATCAGTCTAAATCTTCAACTTCAAACACTCAAATGATATTAGAAAATAAAGTAGGTATGACTGCCATGTCAAGTACTGGTCAACGTACACCTATCTCTGGAATGATGCATCTTGTTCAAATGCTCCAACATACACTTCAAGTACAACAGCAGAAATCAAACGATCGATTAGCCAAGTTGGAATACATGTTACAAGAAGAATCTAAAAAACGAAAAGAGATAGAAGAACAGTTGTATAAAGAACGCTCTACTTCATTACTCACTTCAACAAGAAAGAACCCATTAGCTGTCAGAAATACATTATCCAAAGACCAACCCTCCTCTCCCAATACTATATATAAACGAAACTCATCTGCCACCATGAAACCACCACTCTCATCTCTTCATTCTTCTTTAACCGATAGTAAAAAACCATCATCAAAAACCACAACAATCAATAAAACCGTGAAAAAAGTCAGTAGACCCTCAATTGCTACTGATACAACTAAACCAAAATCAAGGGATCGAACTTCATCTCTAGCAAATCTTGGTATAAAATCCACTTCAAAACCATCTACTCCTCAACTCAAACGACAAAAAGTCATTTCCTCGTCTCGCTAAATCTTTTTTTTTTTTTTTTTTTTTTTTTTTTTGTATTATTATTCCAAAGCTTTTTGTATATACGTTTAAGCTATTATAGTATTTTATCCTTCGTCTTTTTCTAACTACATAAATAAATAAATCTCTATCTCACCTCCTCCCCCATTTTCTTCTTTTTATCATAGTTAATATTATATAATGACTAGGTGAAAAATGTAAAAGTATTTAGTAGTAAAATTGTATTTATTACAAGTATTACTGTTCACATCATATTTACATTATGCCAATAGCATGTTGTTTAATATAAGCTTGCATTTAAATAATAACAACGCACAGGCTTTTATTTTTATATTTTTTCCCTTTTGAATCCGAATAAAAATTCCTGAACCCACATTTTCCGTTTGGTTACATTAAAATGATGGGTATTTTAAGGAGATCAAAGAGGGAAATGACACGGTTAAAAAAGTACTTTGGAACGAGATTTCAAAAACCTGTAAAACGATCATGATGAATAATAAATACAGGCATTTTTCAGGGGAAATGCTTCGTTTTAATTCCGAAACACTTTGTCAATATCTCAACGAAAAGCTGACTTTTCTTCTTTCACTTCACCACGCAACCCCCCTTAATTTTATGCAGTGTCTTATAAATAGAGCCAACTTTTTTTTTTTTTTTTTACACAAAACCTTTTCTTCTTTCCCTTCTTTTTTTTTTTTTTTTTCCAGAAACAACAATGATAGCAACTTCTACAACAAATAATTTAATTCCTTCTCTCGATTTGAATGCAGGCAATAGCGTGCAGAATATTCAAAGCTCATTAATCGAATTATTTGGACAAATATGCTCAGTTGAACAAATGGAATTGTGTCAAAAATTAGGTTTACTCTCAAAATCGGAACAACAACAAGCTTATAAAATGGCCAAAGCACTTATAGAAAACAAGCAAATTCCGGTCACTCGAGAAGATTGGAGTAGTCTAACAGAATGGGTGCTTATGTTACGAGACCGGTACACTTCCCAGCTCGAGTCACAATCCATTCAGCAACACGCCAGCGATTTAGAACGCATTCAACATCTGGAAAAAGTACAGCAACTATCCGCTACTCTAGAGGAGTACGGTCAAGCCCACGAAGACCTCGCTGATCTTATCCAGGCTCTTAGAAAACTTCGCAATGACTGGAAACACCGCAAGAAAGACGTGGAAAACATTGTACTCTCCATTCTTTCTTCTTCACAGCTCAAGAACCCCAACTACCGTGTCATCAAAATCACTCGTTCGCATCTCACATCTCTAGGACTCGGACTTAGTTCGATAAACAAATACTACATCATTTACGAAAATTCTCTTTCTGAAGAAGATCGAAAGGAGATCCTGAACCAGGTCGCGGGCGACTTCAGCATGGTGTTTCAAGAAAACGCAGCGCAGAACTTGGCGCGTATGGCAGGAACGTATCATCGCATTTTTCAAGAGGAACAGCAAAATAGCCCGGATGTTCTCGAGGAAATTCAAAAACTGTCTCAAAAGGTTTATATCACACGACCCAAATCCATCTTATTACCTTACCCTACAAGCCTGCCACCGCAAGAAGAAGGAAGACGACGTTCCACATTTGTAGAAAGACGTAAATCCATTATTTTAATAGAAGAAGACAATAGCCACCTTCAAACAACGCCCATGTTATTCAACATGGCGAAACCTTTATTTGAACCCGCTGGTTGGGACTGGCCTCATATCCTCAAACTCAAACGATGCAGAAACAACACAAACAATCTATCATGGTGTAATAATAAACAAGACAAGGAAGGTCTCTATGTGGGCGTCTGGTCTACGTCTATCTCACGACTCTCTGATCATTTCACCAAAGTTGGACAAGATTATTATTCAAATATGTTAAATAACGCAAGGCTCATGCATTCGCATCGTTCTCAAATGTTTGAATTTGCTACACATACACTCATGAAATTATATCGTGCGCTTCAATTAGAACAAGGCTGTGCCAATTTAAGTAGAACGTTGGTTTTTTTATATAGACTTCAACAAGATCATCCTCATTAAAATAAAAAACATTGTTGAATCCCTTACAAAGCATTCTTTAAGGAGAGGGGGGGGGGGGGGAGAGGGAAATCAGGTTTTTTCTAATGTTACATTTTATGATATCATGACTAGATGTGCTAATCTATCCAAAGTCGATGCTTGCATTTCTGGTGTTTGGTTTCCTATTAGCAAAGTTTCTGTCATCGATTGATCTATTAAGAGCTCAATATATTTCAAGTCTTGAACCAAATCCACGTCTTCTGTCAATGTGAGTTTCTTTTCCAATAAATTACTTAAAAGCTCAAGATCAGGATAAGTGGGTTTGTTGATATTTTGTTGGATCTTTTTCGCGAGCACAATATCATCTATTATATGTGTGTGTCAAAGGGGGAGCTCGTTTTTTTTTCTTTTTGTTTTTTTTTCTAACTTGCCTGTTTCTAAAGATAAAAGCATGGCTTCAAATATTTGTAATGGCTGTTGTGTATTTAACAACTTGATTTCTATCACCCGATGCATGAGGCCAGGAAGTGTTGTATATACTTGACTCATTAAAAAATAGAAATACTCTTGCTGCTTTGACAGATACGAACCTATACCGTATAACACGATGGCTATATGTTCACACGGCACATTTTTGTATGTTTGTTTTTCTTGTGCAAACAAGTTGGCCGCTTCAATCAGGATGGCTGTCCATGTATGGTTAGTGTCAACGCCGTCGTCCGTTACTGGTTTTGTTGTTGTTGTCCCACACAAAGCAAGCAGCGATGTCACGGTAGTGGTACGAGCTCGATTCGCTAGTTCAAGGAGTCGATTACTATCTATTCCCCATTTCGTTTCTAGTGCCCGTAGATAGAGTTCGCGTGCTGTGTCTAATTCTTGGTAAAGACAAAAGAGTCGTGATAGAGCAAGTTGGCTCTGGTAGCGCAGTGAGGGAGCGAGTTGCAAAGCAGTATCAGATTGATCGAGTACGTTGATCAGTTCTGTAAGAGCTGTTTTGACATGTTGTGGTCTTTGTAAATCAAACAGCGCTTTGGCCTGTCTCCAGTAAATAGATACAGCGGTGTTTGGGTCGTTGAGTGATGCTGATTTAGCCTGTTCTAGTTGGATGAGAGCATCTAATATAACACATTAACGCCTTTTTTTTTTTTTTTTTTTTTTCAGAGAATGCATAGAATTATTACCTTGTACTTGTGGATTGACTGTTACCTTATCCGCTGCTTTTGGTGCTGATGGTTTGTTAGAAGAGCCACCAAGCTTTTTCTCGTTTGCAATATGTTTGGCACTCTTTAAGTGGTTTGTGAAAGTAGCTGCGTTACTGAATTTTTTCTTACAAGCTTTGCAATAGGTATCGACCGCCGCTGGCTTCGTTGATGCTGTTGTTGGTTTAGCTGGAGTCGCTGTTGCTGCGGTTGACTTGGGTGTTGAATCGACTTTAGGCTTCTCAAGCTTTGGTAAGCTATAAGGTAAAATGGTTGCGATGGGTTGAAATACTAAACGTGATCAACAATTAAGCAATTAGTCTTTGGGTAATCTCTCTAAGCAAAGTACTGTTTTCTTCTTACTGTTCAATGTTTCCACATTCAAAGAAGTATCGTATAATGGTAGATCTGACATTTCAATAAAAAAAAAAAAAAATTCGAAAAAAAAAAAAAAAAGTTTATTCCGTGCTTATTTTTGAGAGAGTAATAAAAAGAGAACCCAAACTGTTATATATTGGGTGGTCATCCATTATTGGCTTCATTTTTTGAGCTCTATAGAACAGCTCTGCGAAGGCGGCTCTAGTCACTACTGCTCTTAACATCCAGGCATCATTTGAGCCAAACTTGTTGGCCATAAGACGGCAATTTAGTCTGTATAACGACTCTGACTGTTCAATTGCATATTAAAAATCAAAAATGCCTTATACCTTTACTTGTAGAAGAGCTTTCATATTCAATAGCTTTTACTTTGACTTTCCAGGGCCACACAATGTGACGGTGAAGGCGGGACAATATCAAACAATAAGCTTTACCAATAATTTTTTTTTTTTTCTATTTCTTTTTTTGTCGATAGATTCTTTAGATCAATGGTTACTTATGGTGGAGGTAATTTAACACTCTTAGTGAATTGTTTCTTTTCAAAAAAGAAACAGCTAAAATCTTTAATGTCGATGAATAGATGAAGTGAACGCGTTAGTGTTCGATATGGGGACAACATCTACACGCGTTGGTTTCGCTGGCGAGGATGCACCTAAATCCATCTTCCCTACATCATATGGCATCGACAGCGAAAACAACTACTACATTGGAGAAAGTAAACTAAACACATGGAGACCCAATATGGAGATCAAAAACCCAATGAAAGATGGTTTAGTCAATGATTGGGATGCTATGGAGCAAATTTGGAATGCAGCTTATAACGACATGCTGCGTGTCACTTCTTCGGAGCACCCTTTATTGTGTACAGAACCTGCATGGAATACACTTGAAAATCGAGAGAAAATGATGGAATTAGCATTTGAAAAATTTGACGTTCCTGCATTCTACGTTGCAAAAGATGCCGTGATGACAGCGTATGTTTTTTACTTTCCTCTCAAAAATGCAGCATCTCATTGAATATTGTATAGTTTCTCAGTTGGAAGAGCTACAGGTTTAGTGTTAGACTCAGGAGGAGGTGTTACTAGTGCAGTACCTGTATACGACGGTTATGTTTTGAAAAAAGGTGTCCTTCACCAATCCATCGGTGGTGATCTGTTGAGTCAACAAATTAGAAGTTATGTCGAGAAAGGTTTACAAATAGACGTTACTCCACTCTACAAAATCGCCAGTAAGAAACCTGTCGCTGCTGGAGAGAAGCCACAAATTCAATTACGACAGAGAGAAAACGCAACAAAAAGCTATGACGATTATCAGATCTCGGTAAGTACAGTGATTTTATACCAGTGTTTTGGTAATTTGACGCATGTATGTTGCATTTCAATAGAGAGTTATTCAAGAATACAAGGAATCTGTATCGCAAGTATCTGAGATTCCATACGATGAAAACATAATGTCACAAAGACCTCAAAAGCCTTTTGAATTTCCTAATGGTTACAACAATTTATTTGGTGCTGAGCGCTATAGAGTTCCTGAAATTATGTTCAACCCTCAATATACACGCTTGGTAATTATTTGTTATAACGCGTTGCTTTAAGTCTAGGAGATAATTAACAGAAATGACGATAGTCGCCCGATGAATCTGAAAACTTGCTTACCAAGAGTCAATTAGATCATACAGTTGGCGTATCACAATTAGTATTCAACAGTATCAACGCCTGCGATATTGATTTACGCCCTCTGCTTTTCAACAACGTTATCGTGACAGGTGGAAATACACTTTTCCCTGGATTTACAGAGAGATTAAATAACGATTTACCCATGATTGTTCCAGGAGTAAGTATTTAAAACTGCATATGTGTTCTTTTTTTAGATGTTTACTTTCTTTTTGAACATTAGAGTAAAGTCAAAGTGCATGCATTTGGTAGTCAGATAGAGAGAAGAAGTAGTAGTTGGTTAGGTGGTTCAATTTTAGCATCATTAGGCACTTTCAACCAATTATGGATAACGAAAAAAGAATATGAAGAAGTTGGTTCTTCCATCATTGAAACAAAATGTCAATAATAATAAAACACAATCTTTTTATATATTTATCAGTTACTGCTACCAACGGTTATATCTTTAATTAGCTGCTCTTTCGAGCGACTATATTCCTCAACAACCTTTTTTTTTTTTTTTTTTTGATGTCCTCTGGTGAGAAACTCGTTTGGGGCAACTTAATTTCAGTCTCGTCACCATAAATAGTTGCTACCAAAATTTCCTATTCTTGTGTCATTGTTTGCTTCGAATTTGCTTTCATTGTTAGATATCTGGAATCAAGCGGATATCAAAATAATGACGAAAAGAAGCGCCGGGCTTGGCCCAAGAATCTTCAGTATCCGTTTTGATATACTATATCTCGAATTGATGAATATTCTGGAAATGATCAGGAATATTTGAATCTACGGTTGCTGATCCTTCAGTACTGGGTAACGGGAACTTCAAGTCATTCTTTTCCGAGACATAAATAGCTAACATTATAATATTGCACTATGAGTATAATGATAGTGATAACCTAAGTGTACCTACTTGCATGGACAAGGCATTCTTTCTTGCAATAGAATTTCTGTACAATTCCATGAGTTTGATCTTTTTCTGTGATCTTTGTACCTCTACGGATAAATAGGTTTTGGTAGGAAGGGCCAATTTTGTAAGTTTTTGAAGGATTTATAGAGGACTAATAAAAAACGTCCAGACGTTCATCCCCATATTTATAGGCTGCTCTGGCTTCAAGGTCGTATTGTTTATCTTTGTCGTCTTCTTTATGCCCGTCGTCTATTTTGATGAGTTCATCCAGAGCCTCTTTTTCGAACGGTTTAAAGTTAAAAGCAGTTACAGTAACCATATGCGTCTTTCTTACCACTCTTTCCGTGTATCTCCATGGAACTGTGCCGTATAGAATAGCGTCTTGAAGTGCAGCGACATTGATAGGCTCGGAATGTTCAATTTGGTCGACCTCGATATTCATAACGTCAGACCAGTGCTTTAGCAAACATTTTTTCCAAAAACTCGTAGGTCTCTTGTCTGGTTTTAAAGAGTTTATCCATTAAAAATATTTTCTCCATACAAAAGTTATTGATGCCCGTTTGAATTATGTGGCGGTTGATTTCAAATACTAAATCCTGAATAGCTGGTCTGAATACGTGCTCCAGTAAATCATACACTGAAACTGAAATAACGCAACAATCATCTCGAACTTTAATTTCCAGATCATGTTTGTCACTGCCGAAATACAATCTGCCTTGGAAGTGATAATATAAAGATATGAGACATTATTATAAAGAATACTATTTATACCAACCTCGACACACTTTAGAAAGATTTTTCTCAAGTCCGAACGACGATAGCTGCTATGACCAGTATTACCACCCAACGCATTGCAACGGAAATGAGAGCCTTTAGCGACAAACAGGTCCAGATTATGGATTAGCTTGCCAACGAAATTAAAGCCTATGGTTGCAGATCTAATTCCTCTCACATTGCGGAAATAGTTCGATTTGTTTTCAGTATCTTATTCTATCTTTGACTTGTCTATTGTAAGGCCGCAGATTTTGACGGATTCGTGCAGCGCTAAATGACAGCTATCATGTCGGAAGAATATCTTAGTAAGTGCTATAATAAGCTTGTTTGAGTTTTGCGTTTTTTTTTTGTACATGGCGGCAGCATCTTTGCGCTTAAAAAGTAAAAGGCGTCGTACGTCGCTGTTTTCTTTTACCAAGCCTGCCTCAATTACAGATTTTTCTCATGCTAGACTTGTTGTAGAAAAATTGGTAGCTGTTTTCCATGGTTATGCAGTATCTAAATCTCGAAGGGTCCGTTTTGTTTTCGTTGTCCTTTATGTTTTTAAACACATGAGTAGTTACGTTCTTGAGGAAAACAACCAGGAATTGTCTAAGGTCATCTTTAACATTGGACATATGTCTACTGGGGACGATAAGTTCGCCTTGGCTAACATTTGTAGTTTCAAGTACTTGTGCTCCCCATTTTTTATCTTGTTTCTGATATGCTGTAGGAATTTGAACTTCATCCTCGTAATCTGTACCTGGCCATTTGTTCACCTCGACAATTTCTTCCAATTGTTTTCCATCTTTATAGTTTAGGTTAGTATAAGAGCAAGAGGTGTGATCATAACCAATATCTTACATATAAAAGATGAGTCTGAGGCTGCTGTATAAGAAGATCAGTAAATATTACCTATGCAAATAACAGTATCGTAATATTCAGGGTAGGACTTATTATCCTTATAGTCGAATTCCACAATGTCGGTTTGCAGGTCTCTTCTCATATCATCAATATCACAGGAATCGGCGCCTATCATTGCAGCTGTATCGCCATCGTCCTGTCGCCAAACGCTGCCTACAGACTCGCTAAATTTAAGCTTTATGCATCTCTCCAAGTAAGGGTTACACTAGCTTTTTTAATCTGTCTTTCCAAAAGCACTAGAATTTCGGAAACAATTGGTGCAAATACACGTTCTACCATAATTCTAAATGGAATAACAAGCTCGTCCGAATTTTTCCAGAAGTAGATACCATCCTTGTTGACATATAGATTTTCACCTTCATACTCTTTCAATAACTTGAAATCTATTGCATGAATTAAAATGACTGAATAACAGATTAGCTATAACTGTCACTGACCGGATGGTTTGGTGAATGTGTGATTTAAATCATCAATTAGTTCGCTTTTCTGTAGAGGAAAACTTTTAAAACGCGTAGCTAAGGAATTGCAGTCAGGGAAGCAGTGCACTATAAGTACGGAAATACCCTTCTTTTTTAATATATTCACCTCATGAATGTATATCACTAAAGCTTTGACTATTAATATCCAAGTCAAAATAGTACTGATCATCTTTTAACTTCAATTCTTCACCAAATTTATGCCATTAATTTACACAAACCCTCATAATGTTTATGCGCTATATAAAAAGTACCTTCCCACTGATAACATTATTGGTGTATTTATCGGCAAAGTTTTCAACTAGAGTAGCAATTTTCTCCTTCATTTGCTTATCCACTTCAGGCCCCTTTTTTTATGTCTTTAAAAATGTCTTCGCCATATAAAACGCAAGAAAGGATTTCCCTCATATTTTTATCGATAAAAGTGGAGCCACATTCACCGCCACTATCGGCGGTTAATTGACACCTGTCAAAACTAATGTTCACTTTCTGCTTTTTTGTTTTAATAAATGAAGCAATGTCAATAGTTCCTCCACCAGCATCACAAACAATATAGATATCGCCTTCTTTGAGTTTTTTTACCGGCTCTTATTTTACGTTCTGCAAATAAAGTAGCGGCAAGAGACTCATTGATGATGATCAATCTTGTTTCATGGTCGTTTTTATGAATACGGCCAGCTTGAGTGGCAGTTTGCCTCATAACGGTTCTTTGGTTGTCATTCCAGATAGCAGGCACAGTAAGAATAAAACGAATACTTTCACGGTCAACAGGGCGTTTTTCCTCTTGCGCAGCGAGGGAATTGGACAAACTTTGGTAGACGTGGTTATACACCGCTTTCAAAAAATCAATAGTAGCTCTTAAATTGCTGTCTTCTTCATTTTCCTCCCACGCTTTCTGGCTTATGAAAGGCTCTCTTTTGAGCAATTGTTCTTGGAAGGCGAAGTTTAAACTCTTCCATTATAGTATCTGTGGGTTCTATTTCTTGTAATTTTATTTTCACCTTTGCTTCAATACCCCCCCCCAACTTTTGAGCTGTCTAAACTGGTCGTAAATGACAAGAGTAGGCGCCTTTTTTTTTTTTTTTTTTTACAGCTCTACTGTTTTGATGTCTCCTTCGTGAAGCCCTTTTTTATTGGTTGCGAAACAGCTTCCAGAGAAAGTTGTACCGAAATCTACAATAAAAGGTATTCTGATTATATATATAGATATATATGTATTGTGATCGACATACAAAACCAATTGCCTATACTAACAATATGCTCGTATTTGCTCGATTGGAACGCCATTTTCTCAATGAAATAAACAAGAAAGAGAAAAAGAAGAATTATAGTGAGATTCAGGTTTTATTTAGTGTACAAGAATAAGTCTTCGTGTACAACTATGTACTAATGTATAAGCCAACAAAAGATTATGCTTTTGAACACAAAGAATAAAGTCAAGTGCCGCTGGCACACAAGCGACGAGAAGAGTTCTTTTATTTATATTTGGTCAAAAGAGGTTACAATTTTAAACTTTTTACTTTCGGGTCCCAAGGGAGCGTTTCCAGGACGGTCAGAAATAACAACTTGATACCCCACATCAGAAGCAGCAATGATTTCTATGTGAATTTCTAGGTTAGAAATGTACTTATACAAATTCTTCAAGAATACCTTTAATATTATCAGAAACAAATAAAATGCTCTTGGTATCGTTTTCTTTGCCGATTTGCTGAGCAATGTTCGTATAGGAAGCACTTTCAATCTTTAATCCTACAGCAGTGTCGAAATAACCTGAAAAGTACTAAAAGAAATATTAGCCATTCCATACAGACTAAGTACTGGTGATTTTTTTTACGTTGGTCAAATCGCCTTTAGTACTGAATCCGACTAATAACTTTTGAGCAGGTACACTTCCGGAAGAATAGATATACAACTTCTTGCCAGCATCTCTCCATTTATCTAAAACAGGGACGACATCATCATAGATACTGCACCCAAAGAGTTAGCCCATCACTCAAACCATTTGTGTTAAGCAATACTTACACGCCGCGAAGTTCACCAGATTCATATCCTTCTTTCCACATATATCCTTGGAAGGATTTTAAAGCGCCAATTTTACGGTCGGCGTTCATTTGCCAAGTGATGTTCTTCACGATAGCATTTTTAACCTCTTCAGCAGAACTAAACAGCAAATAAACAAAAAAAAAAAAAACTTTAGCCTATGTAACTCTTTGTTGGTAATAATAGTCTTTTTACGCTTCTTCCTCCTTGGGAATGACAATAGCACCATCGATCTTGGCATCAACGTCCTTTTGAGCCTGAAATATGGTAATTTTAGTTGAGTTCTACACATACATTACACGTTGTGAAATTACTTGGTCTCTAAGTAATTGAATTTGTTCTTTTAATTCCTGAGATCCCCATGTTCTGTCCAAGAAAGCTGTTAAACCAGAAGTGACATAAGGAAACTATATGTTTCGCTTAGATCTCGAGTATTCCTAGGGGTTTTTCTTTTTGTTACCAATGTTTCTTTAACAAAAGTAATGGGAGTAATGGTTCCTTCAATGTCTAAAACAACTGTATCGTAATCTGCCATTTTATGCTGAATGTCTTGGAAAAAAAAAAAAAAAAAAACTTTATTCTCGCGATTAAAAAAAAAATAAAAATAAAATGCATCCGTGACTCGCTTCGTAGAGATGCCATTTTTATGGGTGAAATTCTCGCTCTCCTTTTGTCTTTTCAATCCGTCAATAAAATGTCTGTAATTTATTATAAACTTAGATCTGCTAAAGATTCTGATTACGATGTGTTCACATTTGATGGACCGGGTGCAACTGTCTTTGATTTAAAGCGTGAAATTATTAGAGCAAAGAAATTTGGAAAAGGAACTGACTTCGATCTTGCTGTCTATAACGCTCAAACAGATGAAGGTAAACTCAAGTCAAAACACCCGAGTAGCATTTAACCAGATCATTACTAGAATATAAGGATGATATGTTTGTCGTTCCAAGAAATACATCAGTGATTGTAAAGAGATCGCCAGCACAACGACCAGGAAAAGGAACAGCGCAACGATACGTGCTAGGTATCTTGCCCACTGACGGAAAAGGCGCAAGCGGGTATGGTGTAATGAAAGGTGGGCCATCGAGTGCTGGTCCACCCGGAAGTGGAGGTCAATTCAACATGAATGGACATCGAAATCTAATATTAAATGCGCAAAGAAACTACGTATCCAAACCAACGCCTTCACCACAAACACCCAACAAAGATCCAAATAGTAATGAAAATAAAGAGGAAGTTAACGACAATTCAGAAGAAGCGAGAATTCAGGCCATGTTTCAACAGACAACAGATCAATGGGGCGCTTTACAAGAAAAATTAGCAGAGTAAGCCAAATAGACTGGACTCATAGAGCCGTATTAAAAATCCATGTTTTTTAGGCAGCAATACATTCCATATAATAACAGAGGAGGTGATGCGAGACGTGGAAGAGGAGGATTCCAAGGTACAGCGGGTGGCACAGGTCATGGCACAGGCGAAAACAAAGAAGGACAAATACCACAACGAGTACCACCACCAAATTATGTATGTTACAGATGTGGTCAAAAAGGTATAATTTTTAACATAAAGTAGTGCTCAATCGTTGCTAAGAGTTTTTTTAGGCCACTTTATTAATCAGTGTCCTACAAATGGAGATAAAGATTATGATAGACATCCTAAAATAAAAAAGACAACAGGTATTCCTCGCAGTTTCCTTAAAGTGATTGAAGAGCCCAAAAATGCTGTGAAAGCTGGCACTGGAGGTCTTATGGTGACTCCTAAAGGTGACATTGTTGTTGCGCAAGCTGATTCTTCGTCTTGGGATAAACATGTCGCAAAAGCTGCGACTACGATTGGTTTGGGTGCGTCATCTGCAGGCGATTTAATGGACTGGTACGACTCCATTCCTGTACCTAAATATTTGGCTTGTCCCATCTGCAATGGACTTCTGAGAGAAGCTACAATTACACCTTGCTGCGGTACTAGTTTTTGTGACGAGTGCATTCGTAATCATTTAATGGAAAACGACTTTGCTTGTCAAGACTGTCAACAGACCATTCAAAACGGGCTTGATGGCCTTATTCCTAACTTGAACGTTAGAGAAACGGTTGATAATTATGTTAGAAAATTTGCTCACAATTATACAAAAGAGCAGCAGCAGCAACCTCAACAACAACAATAGTGTATATATATATATATAATAATAAAGACATATAAATGCCAATGTTAATGTGTATTCATGGCACAGACCCTCTGTATTTTTATCTTTATAATCTGCATAGTTATAATATGTATACCTTTGTTTATGTGTGTTTATGTTCATTTACAGTTTGTAAGGCTTAGCGTATAGTTGCATGCAGATATTGAAAATAGACTTTTTTAGAAAAGTCAACACTAATAATGCGAGATTCTCATCTTATATTAATGTTTGTTGTGTTATTCAACACGTTAAGCATGTGTGATACCATTCTCATTTATATATTTTGAATAAAAATGAAGTTTTCGTTTTTTTTTTTTTTTATTAGTATATGATGACTGAGAGCATGTATATATATATATATATATATATCGAAGAAGGGGGGGGAGGCGTACAATAAGAAAAAAAAAGGGACTCTTTTTTTTTTAAAGAAAAGAGTTTAGTACTACATCATTTTGATTGTTTTCTGAGGTAAACAATGGCTGGCTCTGTTGTTGAAGCATGTTCAAATAAGTCCACGAGGAAGATTGGTCATAAGGTTGTTGTTGAGAATGGAAAAAGGAGTTCCAGGAGGCCTTTGCAGGATCCACTAACCAATTTGAAAGGTTGTATTGAGTAGATGGTTCAGGCGTGGCTGAAGGAGAAATGGTCATGTCTCTGCAAAGATAGTTTTCTGGTAAAATAACAAGCTTGGAAGCAAGTTCTGGTACTTGAGAAATGAATTCCAAGAGCGACTGACGTAACGCATCGTGGCTACCTTGAAGAGCATGTGAGCCGGCGTCAGGGTTACTTGCTTGATGATTTTCTGTAAAATCGTTACATCGCACCCAGTCTTGATCAATACCGTTACGACGCATCGAGAAAGAGACAGTTTTTGTTGAATCGATTTCAATGTCCAGTTGGCCAATATCGGTTTGAATTTGACCTAAACGAATTTGCTGAATCGTGTCGTAGTCTACTTCAATTCTGAATTGATGGCCACCATCTTGAACTTGCCAGATCAACTGACGAAGCGAGGGGCTACTGAAGCATACCAAGTCCCAATCGTTATTATTGATTTGTCTAGCAAATCTTGCCCATGTGCCAATGCGTATGCCGTGAACAGGGAAGGATATGATTGGTTTAGAAGTAATGTCTATAAACGTGAGATTAGTAATTGAACAAAGAGCTCAAATCTATTGTTATTACCTTGATAAATGTCTGTGTGGCTCATGCCTTCGGACATCGCTCTCTGTGTAGGTTCTAGAGTCATGAAGGAGGCAACTTTTTCAGGTTTAGAGCTTGAACGTGGTCTTTTTTTGATAACTGGCTCACTGTCCAAAGAGTCTTGTGTAGTAAAAGAACGATAGGGTTGCTGTGATTGCTGTGATTGCTGACGTTGTCTTTGTTGAATAGACTGAGGTAATTCAATCCAGCCAGTTCTAACATTTGGTACAAGAGAAGGTAGTGTGCCTCCAGGAGTTGAAGCCTCCAATTTGCGAGCCTTTGCTCTTCGATTTTGAAACCAGATCTGAACAGTTCTTTCGGTCACACCTAATTCATGCGCTAATTGTGCACGAACAGCAGCATCAGGAAGAGTGTTTGTTACAAAAGTTTCTTGAAGCACGGCTACTTGACTTGGTTTTAAATGAGTTCTTCTTCTAGTAACGTTGTTGGGATATGGCTTGTTCAAATTAAGATTCATCATTTTTGAGTTTGTATATGTAAAAGGAATGCTTTGTCTGAGTGATAGAGGCTATTTACTTTTTATGAAATCTGATAGCGTGGACCAGCACGGAATAAGAACAAAAGAAAGGAAAAGGATAGAAATAGAGAAAAGGAAAAAGAAAGGGAAAAAGGATGGTAATTGGTTTTTAGCTTTTATAGTAAAATCAAAATTTGGCTGTTACGATTATTTTTTTTTTTTTGGGGGGGGGGGAATAATAAGGGGATAAGCATGGAAAAGGAGCAAGGTTTGTTTTGGAATAGTTCCGTCCAATCCTTTGCATGTTATAAATAAAGATGTTTTGTCATCCAATAATAATGAAAATAAAAATAAACAAAAAAGAATATTTATGGATTAAATATAGAAATATCGACACACAAACAACCCTTTTTTCTCATATTTTCAATACTACTGAAACTTGTCTAAAATCACGTTAATGCAAAACACTTTTTATCTGAGAATAACTAAATTTGGTAGAAATATAAATCTGCTAAAAAAGGCATTTTACTCCTTTCTATCTATATCAAATATACACTGGAATTGCAGATAGATTGGTGTATATGTAACAGTGTACTTTTCTGTTGTTGACCATTGACAAAACCCCAGTGTTCTATTTATTGTTCCCCCTCAATACGTAATCTATATCAAAAGAAGTTTAAAATGGTGGCGTGGTTATCCTCGAAGTGTCAACTATGTATAAGAAACGTGTTTAGTATCATAACCAGTCTATGATATACGATTGAATTTTGTCTTAAACAAGGCCCAGTGTGAATCGGTTTTGCTGAAGCCTACTGTTAAGGAGTGTCTATAAAGAATTTGCTTCTAATCGTCGATTAAGCTTCCGTAGTTAGTGCACATGGTCAGCGTGTGCTATTCAAAGATATATATGTTTATATTATGAATTACTCCTAAGCTTATAGTACATTGTGATTCGGTATATATATACGCGTGTCTTGGTTTAAGAATAATTGCATTTCAAGCGTTTTCACTATTTTATCGACTTGATACCATCTGCTATAGTGAATGCAAGCGCTCTTTTTTTTTTTTTGTCATGCTATACCGTTTAATAATAGTATTCTGTATGAACAAAGAAGCAAGTTAAGAATGGCTAATCTCGCAAACTTCGCCGTCGATAAAACAGTAACAATAGGACACCAATTGATAACCAAAAGCACAGTACAGCATTTAATACATTGCATGAATATGCCGCATTACACTATGAAAGTGTGCTTAGAACTGCAAGGAGACTGAAGATTATTTAGTACATATTTGCTTTTATTATTAACAAACATGCGCATATTAATATAACTTTGGTAATCACTGGCCGATTAGCATTACGGCGTGCACAAGTATATAGAGGATAATGAACTGTATAGACTTTGATCGAAACAAGGTGGCGAGCATTGATGTAGATCGTTTATGCAAAAGCATACTTTTATTTCAAGACAGCTAACAGCATATGCTTACACTGTATAATTAATAGCGTGTAATTGTCGCTATAACATTGTTAATTTGGCTATTTGATAAATAAAACGTCAGATTTGTGAATGGCTCATGCATCTGCGCTTGGCCTTATTATCTTTTTAAGCTTATACTAATCAGCATGGTCTTACAATATTATATATAGGTACATCGATGGCTCTTATAGTAATAGTATGACTTGTCTGACTATGTGCCCTTGTATATGATAAGAAATATCTACATTTTATAAATCTAATACTAACGTGGTAATTTAACCTACAAGTATATATATTGAAACTTACACACTTGGTAGTTTATACGTAAACTTTACTCCATCTCTTACATATTATAGTGCCAGAGTCAACAGCTGTATACAAAAAACAATCAAAAGAAAAGCCTACCACTGTGTATAAATGGTTGCGGCTAGTATATAGGAGAACATCTTTTATAATTACAGTACTTGCAAAGTCCGGTTTAATTCTCGCTTTGCAGCACTTTAGACGAGGATAGATAGCTCACAACTTCAACCAACTATTGACCAATATAGATAAGAATTGAAGATAAAAAAGTTCATTGAAGCCTAAGGATGTCACTTCGTCACATAAACAATACCATAGAACTTGATATTTAATAAAGGCTTATCGTACATAGTTAACATTTTTTGCAAAGTCACTTGACTTTTTTCTAATTATTTGTTAAAAGGAGAAGGTCTTATATTAATCGATCTCAATGTACAAAAAACGTGTTATATTGCTCATATGCGTTAAAAGCCATGGTTAGATAAGGGCACATGAACAAATGATGACTTGAAAGACACATTTGACCAATATTGTAATCACTTTATAACTGCACATAATTTGACAGCCAAATAAAAAAAAAAAAAAAAAAAGAGTATATCGTACGTATAGATATCTATCTTTTATTTGGACTTAGAAGCTAAAAATGATACAAAATATGATCCGACATTTGCAGAAGGCAAAATTAGCATAGATTCGTCTTGCATGAAAAACATTTCATTTCTAAATTAAGAACTCGAGCAGTAACGCCGATTTGCGTTGTAGATAATTGTATTTTTTTTTTTTTTTGGCTAATCCAAGCAGTAAGAGTACTAGCCCAAAATCAAATGCACGTCCTTATAGTCATTTCAGAAAGTAAAGTCGCAATTTATTTGCACGACATCAGACTCAAAATCAGCGACTTATTTTATGAAATGACTATATATCAACCCCACCTTAGGTGACGTCGGCAGAGCTTTTCTTATAAGAAAACTCTGTGGAAGTCAATATTGCATGTCAAAAATAAGCTTATACTTAGCATTGTTGAAATCCATTATTTTAAATTTATCTACCTTCGGACTCATGGAACTCGTACGTTTTAGACAGAGCCATTGATTCCATAGAAAGCGATGTTGTAGAGCAGTAGATGTTTAGAAAAAAAATGGGAGAGATAGCATAGGGGGGCTCAGCTGATATATGAAAAAACGAACAGCAGTATTATAAGTCAATTACAAAAGCTTAGACAAAAGATTTTCATGCAAAAGGGCAAAAAAGGGAAAGTTTTGACGTAAGTTACAGTAATTCTATTGGTGGACTTTTTTTTCGGTTTAAAATTCAAAAAATGGTGATCCCTTAAACAACGTGGTACAAACTTGAGAAGACCAGAAAGCTGTCATAAGCCAAAATGCCAAGTTTTAAAAATAAAATTCTTGGATCATCTTCTCCGTTCGTACTATTATATGACATCGTAAAGTAGTGTTTATAGAACAAAATGTAATTGTATCAGAACTCCTTAAAACACGATAAAGACAACACAGTTATAATTGAGAAGGTTCATGCGAGTAGACAAATATTGAAAAAAGTTACCAATTTATACAAGCAACACTTTAACATATAATAAAATATATATCTACCTTACGACATATTCTCACCTGACGCTAGTTACTACATTGAGACTCTTTCCTTGAAGATAGTATTCATATGTTCTCTGGTATAAATAATACTCCTCTGAATACAAATGGCTATACATGCCAATATTACACGTAGACAAAACTTCCCTAAAGTGAGGGTTGAGAGCAATATAACTATACCCTAAGTATAAATGCTCTTGTATGTTATACCGTGTAGATTCAGAGAGATATAGTTGTCATGCTTATTTAAGACGAGCTCGCTTATAAGAGAATCTTTCAGGACATTTAAGCGAGCGCAAACGTCCTTCTCGTATATTAACCTAATATTACGGCATCAAATAGTGCTTTAATGTCCTGGAAGCTTACATATAGCATATCTTGTAAGTTATGGTTGCGAGGACTCAATGTATACTTTTCATAGTCGCTATTTTGCCTGTTAAGGCTCTATAATCAATATATATTTATAACGTTTTGATATAATAGTTCCAAGCATCAATGAGATTGATTTAAAAGAAGTCAAAAGATAACTATAACTGCTTATACAACCACAGAGAGCACTGTCAACGGGTTAAATGTATTAAAAGATTTTTCAAATAGCCACATGCTGATTCATTATTTATTTTGATTAATGCCACTTTACAAGCTATCTATACACACAAGAGAAAAGGGAAGAAAAAAAAAAAGGAGATATAAAAAGACTTGTTATTTTTGAAATTTAGTCCAATGATGCAGCTTATAGAGATAGTCAACTAAAATGATCGGGGTCAATGCCTGTTTCTTATCGAATAACTTGCGTTGATGACATTGCTAATTCAAGCTATAAAAATAAAGCTGTGAAGCTCTTGACTGAACTGCATATTACTATGAGCAAAATTGTATACTTGTATGAGACAAAGACTAGCATATTAGACTTTTCTTTTTTCTCCTTAAAAATTTATAGTCTGATTCAACCCTTGTTCTGATAAATATAGCTTACTTTACCAGCCTTAATTATAATTACCTTTCCGATCACTAACATCTCAGAGGAAGTGTACTTAGTATCTCAAATTGTAAATAAACGTATGTGATATTTGCTTTAAATTCTCTCTAATAGATGTAGCATTCCGAAGCATATATATATGTATTAAATAAGCTTTAATCTCATAGAATCACTGCTATAGCTTTAACTTGGAAGCAAGTTGAGTCGTCAATACTTCTTTGCCTCTCCTATTCTTGGTACAATTTTTAATTGGCTATTTATATATTATAGAGATTTCAGCGGCCATAGTATTGCAATACATGGTTATAAATAAGTAAGAACGATGCCTCTTTATAGAGGCATAAAGAAAAGTGCAAACCTAATTTTCCATGTTGTATTTAAAGTACATTGTGGCACATACTATGCACATATTTTTAACAAAAGAAGAGAACAATGGTGGCACATTCGTGTTAGGGTGTCTCAAAAATTTAATACACAATAGAATTTTGGGTAATTTTGAACAATCATCATCTTGAATGATGGCTTCATGATGTGAGATTATACTTCTTTTTTTTAACAAAGAAAACACTTGAATACAATCAATATTTGATTTAAGATCGACAATTTTATTTTATTCTTACTGTGCATAGTTAAAATCTAGACAAAAAGGCATGATACGATAGCAGAAAAATGAATGTAACACATTGTTTATATATATTAGACACACCCCTGATCTGCGAGTGGTTAGTTGGTGGATTACATAGGAGAAGAAAGGGAGTTAAACAAGAGAAAGAGTAGCTGTAGATAATATAATGGTTTTTGATACATTTACATATTCATTCATTATACTAACAATTAAAGACTCGTTCTTTATAAGTCTGTAAGCTTGAAGTCATTTAAACAAAGAGCTTTTTGAGGTCTTTTCTTTCTGAAGCTTATATTTCTCCGTGCTTTATTTTTTTTTTTTTTTTCGGAAACCCTCTCCCTCTCACACAATATAATTCTTTCTCTTTTCTTTCTTTCTTTCTTTTTTTTTTTTCTCTTCTTTTTTCTTAACCTTTCTCCTTTCATTGCTATTCACTTTTATAAATATACAGTCTTTATTTAGACTTTAAACTATTTCGCCACTACAGTAGAAATCAAAATCTTTATCACCTATACAACTTACAATGCCTCAACCACCACCAGGATTCGATCCATCAATGGGAGGAAGACAGCCAGTATATTCTCAACATCACAACAGCAACAATCACTATTACAATAACAATGGCGGTGCAGTACAAGCTTCATCAATTGGAAGACGCCCTACAACATTAGGCAGGGCACCTACTCGTCGAATTGTGCCTGGAGCAAACTCAATTGCAAATGCCAGTCATAATATTCAACGAGGACGTACTTTAATTCGTCCTGACCGCTATCAAGAACCACCACCTTTATTGACTGGTAAGCCAATTGCCAGCAGGAGCCTGTTTGATCCTTGGGTCCTATTTTCTCGCATTGTTACCTTTTGGGCACTACCTCCTATGTTAAAAGCATTTAAAATGGGTGATTCAGGTATGCAGCAAGCTTGGAGGGAAAAGATTACACTTTGTTTTATTATTGCCTGTATGGGTGGCCTTGTCGCCTACATCACAATCGGTCTCAACTCATCTCTGTGTCCTGCAGATCAAGCCAATAACCAGCAGTACTATGCCTCCTACAACGACACACTTAACGATCGTAAAATATCTTCTTTTTTTTTTTATTATTATTAATTACGACTCCTTAATTAATTTTTTTTTTTTTTTTTGGAATAGCAAATTTATTGGGCATTCTAGGTTGGCAATTCAATGTCACGAAATCCAAACCTTCTGGTACGTTGGATTTCTTCAATTTGGCTTCAGTCCCTGGCACAGATATTACGAAATATTTCATTCATGGAACAAACATCGCAGAATGTACGGTGATGGATAATGCTCGGGCAAAGACATATACAGCAGTTACGTTGAATCCGTGTGTTACAGGCACGTGTACATATGGTGACACCTCAATAACTAACCTCCAAGGTATTTACGGACTTGTCAATACATCACGTCAAGTGGGTTTTGATTGGAAACAATTTGCCTCTAAAAGTTTAATGTATCATATTGTCATTGATGGTAACGTACTCAACATGGAACCCTACATCACAGCACACCCATATCCTATCCCTAACGACGAGCTTGATGGTGTCATTCGTACTATCCTCAACAGCAGTTTTGCAGAAGGTGGTCGTGATGGTACTAAACTATTTTTCAGAAAATCTGAATTCAAGTCAGCAATCAACTGCTTGGTTCAGAAATACCGTGCAGGTCACATTGACAAAACGACCACCGGCTGCTTTGTATCTGAAATAGTTTTGATTTGTGCCCTTGCTGTTGTTTTGGCCATTGTACTGGCACGTTTTATGATGGCTTTGATTTTCTCTTGGTTTATTTCACGAAAGTTATCCCGTACACCACCTCCTGCACCTCGCTCAGCTGCTACGATGATGCGTAACCAAACCATGGAGATGGCTAATTTTGGCATTCAACGCACAGACTCTGGAAATACGTTGATTCCCGCAGGCGGTAACAAAGTCACAGTCGAAGTTGGAAATGATCTGTATACGGTATTGCTCATCACTTGTTATTCTGAGAATACAGAAGGTATCCGAGGAACCGTTGAATCGCTCTCTGCAACAGATTACCCAGATGACAGGAAATTACTGTTTCTCATTGCTGATGGTATTATTACGGGTCATGGTGAAACGGTCTCTACTCCCGATATGTGTTTGTCCTTGATTAGTTTTGATGATAGTACACCCGACATGAAAAACCCAGAACCCATGTCATACATTGCTGTAGCTGTAGGCTCAAAACAGTTCAATTATGCAAAAGTATATGCTGGTCATTATAGTAAAGTATAAAAGAATAGGAATGGGGGTTAAGAAGAAAAAGTCATTAATATTTTGCTGTTAAAAGTATGTAAAGGTCATAAAGTACCCATGATTTTGGTCGTTAAATGCGGCAACCCAGACGAACAGGGGAAGCCAAAGCCCGGAAATAGAGGTAAACGTGACTCGCAGCTTATTTTGATGAACTTCTTTAGCAGAGTGACCTATAACGATCGTATGACACCACTTGATTATGACTTGTTTAGAAAAATACAGTTTTTGATGGGTGTCACGCCTGATTATTTTGAACTTGTTCTGATGGTAACGATGATTTTATTAGGAAAAAAAACTAAGCGTGTTAATTGGTTTATACTTGTAGGTTGATGCTGATACAAAAGTATATGAGACCTCCATGCGGCTTTTGGTCAACTGTATGGTTAACGACAACTTGATTATGGGATTATGCGGTGAAACAAAAATTGCAAATAAACGAGGATCCTGGGTCACAGCAATTCAAGTATACGAATACTTTATTTCTCACCATTTAGCCAAAGGTTTTGAAGCTGTTTTCGGTGGTGTCACTTGTTTACCTGGTTGCTTCTGTATGTACAGACTAAAAGCAAGAAAAGGTGATGGCGACTGGGTCCCTATTATTACGAAACCCGAAATTGTACAAGAATATTCTTCAAATACCATTGACACGCTTCATCAAAAGAACTTGCTGCTTCTTGGTGAAGATCGTTTCTTAACAACACTTATGCTTCGTAATTTTCCTTTTCGTAAGATGGTCTTTACTCCTCAAGCTATTTGTAAAACAATTGTACCTGATGAATTCAAGGTGCTTCTCTCTCAAAGACGTCGTTGGATCAACTCTACTATTCACAATCTGTTTGAACTCGTCCTTGTACGCAACCTTTGTGGCACCTTTTGTTTCTCAATGCAGTTTGTGGTTATGATGGATTTGGTGGGTACACTGACGTTGCCAGTCGCTATTATTTTGACAGTTGTGCTCATTGTCTCGATGACACAATCGTCGATTACTAGTTTCAGTACAGCGTTACCCTTAATCCTACTCATCATCGTTTTGTTTTCCCCAGCATTTCTCATCTTAATCACGACACGAAAGTGGGTCTATCTTGCATGGATGATTGTGTACTTGTTTGCCTTACCCATTTGGAACTTTGTTTTGCCTGTTTATGCGTTCTGGCACTTTGACGATTTTTCTTGGGGTGAGACGCGTAAAGTCGAAGGAGAGACCAAAGAAGATCATTCCAAAAAAGATGGAGTATTTGATCCTTCCAAGGTACCATTGAAGCGATGGGAAGACTATGAACGTAAGCGAGTGAGGGCAGATAAACGTAGAGAGCGAAAAGAGAGGCAGATACAACAGATCAATAATGGCGCGATGATCCAAGCGAATAGTCCTGTAGAAGACAATGATAGAAATGGTCTTTTAGTGGCTGGTGGCGACGAAGATGATTCTGTATCTCATGTATCATATCAAACAGACAACAGTGGTGCGCCTGTTAACTTTTTTGATCCTACAAAAGAAGCTCCAGCAAAGGCGGGTTCAGGGTATTATCCTACCTATAGGCCGCAGTCTATGGCACCCCCTATGCCAATGAATTATGTACCACCACAGCCTACTACACCTGGTCCTTGGGGTCCTCAACAGAATTTTGGAGCACAATCGCCTCCCATCTTGCGACAACCTCCACAGAATATGGGCCCTCCTAGGGGTCCACCGATGCAGCATCAGTATATTCAACATCCTCCCCCTCCTCCACAAAATCAAACTATAAACCCTATAGTAAGTCCACAGAGTCCACAAGGTCCATATCAAAATGCAAATACTCGTCCAAATATTCCTCCTCATCAGCAAGGTCCTTACCGTGGCTTTTAGATTGACTCATTATTACCCATCATCTCATACACACACACAACAATTTGAAATATATATATTCTTCTCTCTTTTGTGTATCTCTAGCTAAAGCATACCATTATATATATCTACAGCCCGTAACAAAAGAAAGCACTTTTCTTTGTGCTTTAACAATAAAAAAAAGGGGGTGCGATAAACAATAGTGCTAAAAGATTCTATGTAGAACATTTATGAAGATGATTGTACCTTCCTTTAGTTTTTTTTGTTTAAGCTCTTGTCGATAGCAATAGTAAATTAGGGTTACACGCTCACAAAGATTTATTCTTAAATGCTTAAAACAATATTTACACACATGATCTTACTTTGCTATGAGAACTTACAGTCTCCCTTTCAAGATACGTACACTAAATTTGATACCTATTTTATACATACGTTTATAGAGAGCGAGCAAAATCTTGAAGTAGGCTTGTTGAGATGTTCGAAATTTTATGTACATACACAACGAAAAAGAGATAAACGACCACAAAGGCTGAGGCACTAAGTACCAATTTCTTTCTGTGTATATTCTAAACCTTTTTTTTTTTTTTTTGCAGAGAATTTTCAAAGAATTCTTCTTTCCTTTCCTTTCATCAATTTTGAAGTTATGACTTTACCGCACAATGAAGAGCTACTGATAAAGCGAAAGAACACATGTTGTTCGCCGGAAACTACAGACGCTTATCCTGTTGTTGTAGGCATAAGCAAGACTTAATGAAATAAATTTTAAGCTCTTTCCATTTCTAAATAGATCTTGTATTTTTTTTTATAGGCATTTCTTCTAATATAGTTGATTTTTCCTTTGCCTACAGGCATGATCCTTTCAAAATTTTTGACCTAAACACCATGTAAGTTTTTGCCTTTATTCTATAGCAGCCGTATGTATATATATATATATAAATTGAGACTTTTTTTTTTTTGTAGTATATGTCAGAAAAAGACAAAGACAAATTCTCTACTAAAGCCAAATACATAAGAAACAACGGTAGCTTTCTTTTTGGTGAACAAGCTTCTACTGAGTTCCCAGAATCGGCTGAAGAGATAAACGTGCACAATGTCATTTTTGATCATCTTTCTGGTCAAGATAAACTACTCGAACTGCTTCCCGATTTGGATACAACTAAAGGTGGTTTCCAAGTTCCTTGAAAATGTAATATTTGATTCAGCCAGTAAGAAGTTTAAAGAAATTGCAGAGGAAAAGGGAGAAGGCTTTGTATCTGGCTATAAGAAGCAACTTGTTCAAAATCTAGATAAAGACCTGATAGAAGAAATCAAAAAAAAAAAAAAAAAAGTTTGCATTCAGTTCTGATAGCTGTCGATATTGTATTGCTGGTCCCGGCAAACAAGATTACCAAGACTTCATAAGGAAGGCTTTTTTAAACGCTGGAATTATTACAGAAAACAATCCTCAAGACCGTTTGATATTTGTAAGCAGTGCAGAGGCATTTGGTTATCTGCTACTCTAGGATCTGAAGACCTATACAAGTACCGTTCGAAGCACTTGTTGTGTGATGTTAATTACCATTACGTGGATTTTGCAGAAATATTTGTCGACACCACTCAATCACGAAGCTCCGTTTCAGAGTATACTATCACCAATATACCAGATATCCAAGGCTGGAATCCTCCGGAAGACTCATATAGAAAAAATTTATCAGAAAATAACCACAATGGAATAGTTGTAAATGAAAAAATCGAAATATTTCATCAAGAAATGAAGGACGTAAATATCATATGCATCTTAATTGGGTCCTATCATGAAAAGCTTGAATATGGAACTAACTGTATTTTATTAGCCCAATTTCTTGTTTGACAATTGCAAAAGAAAAGAAATCCTGGACCAATTCGTAAAGTCTATCAAAGAAACTGCATTGTATGCATACAAAGCTGACACACGTCCTAAGCCAACAACGTGTGCTTTTCCTGAAACTTAACAACCCAGGTGGACTGTAATGAAGAACTTTCCCATATAGCTGATATAGATATAAACGTAGTAGTTTTGTCTTCTGATAATATCATGCTTTCTAGCGGTGCCGTTACACGAGCTCTTAGGGTACCGCTTGCACAGTTTCCTACCGCTACAAGGGATGAACCAGTAACTTCCAAAGGTTTGACTACAAAAGATTGCCGTAACCGTATTATAAAAGACGAACCAGTAATGGACAAAGATTATGATTATATTATTGGAATGGGTAATCGTTTCCTAGATAACGCTGATGTATAAGCCAAGGCTGTATACTAACTATCCCATATTGCTGCAAATTTTGGCACGACTTATTCTGGCTGCTCTTATTTGAAAGTCGGTAAGGATAAAACAGAAGTTCAACCGATTAAAACGTGGTAGGTATTTATACAAACTTTGCTTTTTGCTTTTTTTTTTTTTTTTTTTGACGTCAAAATACAATTGGCCTGGCTTGGGACGCTATAAAGCTCCAACGCTGTTATCATACGACTCTCGTAAAAGGAAATTAGAAAAGTATTGGGGCGGATTAGTTCTTACTAAAGGCCGCAGTCCGATCAAAAGCTTCAAACTGTTAATGTGACAAAAAAAAACTAGTCGACAACACTATGGAACAGACAAAAAAAGAAATAACGAACTTGTGAGTGTACTTACAAAAACTGATTGCTACCTACATCGAAAGGCTCAAGGAAGAAGCCATCAGTCGGTTGAAATAAGACGAAGATCTCAAAAAAAAAAATAAAACAACTCTAATTTTTTTTTTATACTACAAACTGAAGCGTCTTTTTGATGGCATAGGTGACATTAAAATCAGCTTTTCAGGGAGTGAAAAAGGATCTACGCGATATAGAAAAGACAAACAAAATAGGGTTGTGTAAGATAAAAAAAAAAAAAAACCCCCTTTTTGATCCCTCTGTCGATGGCACAATTGACAAATTAGAGGAAGAATATTCCATGACTAGAGATACCGATAACAGAGTTACAGGCGTTATATTGGTTGGTGGTTTTGCTGGATCACCTTACTTACAGAAAAAGGTTCAGGCATGGTGTAGAACCTATGGAATTTACTGTTCTAAATGGACCAGCGAACTTGAAACATGCGTTTCCGACGGTGCTGTTTACTATGCATTAGATCCACAACTCGTAACAAAAAGATATGCCGGTCATTCCTATGGACTATTAAGTCTCGATCCAGATAGCGGAAACGAAACAATTGATCTGCTTGTCCACAAGGATAAAGAAATATCATCATCTGATGAACCATTTGAGAAAAAGATCACCATAAATGAGTCAGGCAAGTACTATCATTGGTAATTATAGAAAAGACTGTTTCATTTTAGAGAGTCTGACATTTTTTTTTTTTTTTTTTTTTTTTTTTTTTTTTTTTTAGCTATCTATTCAACAAAAGAGAAAAAATGTATCATATATGTTTGATAGTAGTAAGTACTCTAAAGTACTGGAAAAAAGAATAAACGCAAGGTATGTTAATGGTTCAGATAGAACTGCAACAGTTGGCCTGCAATTCGGTCCAACAGGCATCTATTGCTATATGACATATGAAAAAAAAAGGAATTGTTATACGGCTCAAAGAGGGAAATTAAACCCATAGGATATAAATTAAGACATCCTGGAATAGCAAATGATTTGAATGCTATTAAACTTGTGGTAAAATCCGGTGGAATGGAAGCCCCGCCAATCAAAACGAATTAATAACCTAGTTACAAAGAGTTATGATATTCAGTTTTCAATTCCCAATTAAATTGTTGACTTGCTATTGACAGTAATAAATATTTTCTTTTCTATACATAAGCAGCTAAAAGTATGCTTATTTTAAAGATTCGAGTTCTCAAATACATTAACTAAAATTTCAAGAAAAGAGATTGTATTTATTAATATTACAATTTAGTGAACTGGCTTGCCTTGCAAATCTGAAGAACCAGTCTTTTCAGCCATGGTAATTAAGTTATGGTAGGGTTTAAGAAGAGACTCAGGCAAAGTATTTTTGAACTCTTCTGTCTTCATCCATTCAAGACCGTGTTGGAGAATAACAGCAGCGCGATGGTGACCACCTTCAATAGTGCCCATGGAAGCATGAAGTGTAGCACGCTTTTGGGAGGAAACATAAGAGGCACGATGTAAGATGTTATTGTCATAGAAAACCGTTTGGCCAGGCTTCAGCTCAACTTTTAATTGGCCGGGCATCTTGTTACTTGTAGGATCATTGATGGTGACGTCTCTTTCAGCGGCAGTTCTGACACGACGATGGGAGCTAGGAACAACGTACAAGCAAGCATCGTCATAAAGTGCTCTAAAGCTGTGGTTAGTGTCTGTAAAAAGAGAAATCTAGCATATAAACTTACGTGTTCCATTGAGTACCATAGTGGGGAATAGTCAGTTTCTCCTTTTCTTCTTCTTCCTCGGCTTCAGCCTTAATACCATCACGATGCCATGTTAAATCGAAATCAGAGTCTTGGGGGTTGATCAAAAGATTGAACAATTCTTACAAATGGGTTACTATAAGTGTATAGGCTTATTTCACACTATTTAAGACTTACCAAGTTGAAGATCTTCTTGTTTGGTATGCAAAAGTTGTTGTACAGCTTCCAATAACTTGGGTGATCCGTACCACTCAGCAAAAATCTTTTCATTAAGTTCAGGATGAAGAAGATGTTGAACACCCCAAACATCAGTACCTTCAGTCCATGGAGGGAATTGTGTACCGACTAGACGTCTTTTATAGCATTAATTACAACAAAACATACACACGACATATTTGACATTTTACCTGTATTTCCAGTCACCTTTTCTAGCTCTGTTAACAACACGTTCGCAAGCTTCCTTAAGGCCATCAATCATTTCTGCAGGAATCAGGTCATCAACAATGACATAACCATTTTCTTTAATAGCTTGGTCAATAGGAATGTTATTAATATCAGTAATCATTTTGTAAATAATGTGGGGAAGAAAAAAATTGTTAAAATTGCAGGGTCTCCTTTTATAAGTAATTTGCTCCGATCATCAGGGAAGTTCACTTTTTTCACACGCTAAAAAGGGTTCCCCAGGGTTCTTGAAAAAAAAACACAAGACTTTCTTTTAGCCGAGAATCACACTGCGTTTTGTACCTAATACTATTTTTATTTTTTAAAAAAAAAAAAAAAAAAAAAAAAGACAGGCTTCTTTAAAAGCAGATCTTGATTCTTAGTACGCGTACCATTAAAAAGGATAAATTTTCGCTGCAACAAAATTGACAAGTATAATATAGCTCTGTTGTCTAATGAGAAACAGTAACAAGCAATGCAAAAAGACCTGTTTTTTTGATTATGTAATCAAAAAGATAGGAACTCGCTACTATTGGTGTATTATTGGAGCGAAAGGTTCACAAAGTCTGTTTAAAGTTTAACAAGAGCGTTAGCATTTTGTGTAATTCCCGATTTCGTAAAAAAAAAAAAAAAAAAAAAAAACTTATGGCTGCTGATATTGCTTGGGACGCGAACAAGGATCATATCTTTTATAAAAAAAAAAAAAAGTGAAAGCGTCACCAAGGTGATATCATTGCTGATTTAAACGCTTAGCAAATAAAGTGCAACAGGAAAGATAAATCTAAAGTACGGGTGCGGTATTATGTCAGCTCATTTTCTAAACAATCTATAAAGATAAGATAAACCTGCCTGTTGTCCGAAGGATAACAGCACTACGGCTTTTACAGGTTTAATTTATATTGCAATGCATACTTATTTACTAACACCATAGAGCAAAATATATTAGATGTCATTAAAAAACACACTTACGATGATACTATTTATCCTGGATTACGACAAAGGAAAAATATGTCTTCAGTAAACAGATCTTTACGGGAGCTCACAGAAGAGCTTAGAAAACGTTCATCAAAAAGACGAACTGAAAAAGATATAAAACTTTTAGTGATGTAACAGCTAGTAGAAGACGCAATTTAAGCACTTTCAAACAATTTTTGAGAGAATGCTACGTGTGCTGCAGCGGCGCACTACATGAAGCAATTTTTATAAGCACTTCAAGTCATATAGTAAAATACAGTGAACTATTCTGTATATATAAGGGTTTTGTTAAGAATTTTGTTAAGGACCTTGTTAAGCACTTTGATAAGAAATTAAGGTATATATCAACTAAAGTGATTAATAAGCATAACTGTGGTCATTTTGCTCTTTGTTTGTTTTGAAAATGGCACACAAAAGGTGGAGTCGGATTTTCCATTTTGTTATTCTCTTTCTTCATGAAATTAATAGACTCATAACAATAATAGAAGAAGTGCTATAAATATGGGAGTTAAGTGATTTCCTTGCAACAAAGAGGTAAGAGACTTGAAAAAGCCGTACATTTGATATTCCTCAAAAAAAATACCTTGAGGTCGAGTAGTGCCCATAAAAGGGAAATAGAACTACTTTTTTAAATTAATCGATAGATAGATCAGACTTGCACAGTAGACTTTGAGGATAAGGCAGTATATAGACGAGTATACAGCAGTGCTTAGCTATAGAACTGACTGCTGTTTCCTCGCAGGTTTCTTCCGGTTATATGTAGGCGATTATTTCATGGAGCCTTCAGCTCAATTATACCCGGCATCTCCTACCATCCATATAACATTTGGACGCTTTGCGAATATGATTCTTCTCAGTCATTAGATTCGCAGTCTCGAAAGTCTTCAAAGATGTTTCAATCGATTGCTCCAGAGGCTTCCAAAAATGGCACTGCCGCGTATACAGAAGTAGTGCTCTTCCATAAATTGCATAACACATTGAAAGACTGGAAATTGAACGATAAATCGAAGAAGTTACTAACTTACAATCATCAGCTTGAAATTGAGCCATTTATGGTAGAACTTATAAGATTCAATGCCAACGTTTACAAACTATGTAACTCAAGCAGCTATATAGTTATAAACCATATACCTTCAACATTACGTATATTTTTGCATGGATTTTCTTTCGAGTGATTCATCAAATGATACAAGAAGCAGTAAATGTATCCAAGTAGCTGATGATAAGTTATCATTTTATTATGTACAACTTTTTGATATTATTTACATTGTGGCTTCTGAAAAAGTTCACAATGGTCCCATCCAATAAAATTTTTCTCATGCCCATCATTTTTGTGCACTCTGCCCGGCAATTAAAAGCTGTCTATGCCCAAAATAAAAATTAGGCTCTAAAAAGTTCGCTCCTGTAAAATCAACCGGAGAAAATGAGGGGCAAGTGTTGAGTTCATACAATCAATTTGCGGGAGCAAGTGAAAGAATCCCTCTTTACTTCAGTTGTCAAAACATCCGTTACCATGGTAATGATCACACTATATATAATGACTTGGATGATACAGTATGGATAGAGGATGGATGGATTGGGATTTTATTGATAGTCATTTATTTTGGAATTCAACACCATACCCTAACCAACACTAAAATCCAGCTCCCGTATGAAAACAATCATTAACAATTTTCAATTTAGGGTATTGACTTAAAGAACCATCACGTTAAGAACTCTAACCGTTCTGCTCCCAAGTCTGACAACGTCTACTTGGCCTTATTGGTTAAGGTAAAGAAATGAATGGTACCGAGATTTTTTTTTTTTTTTTTTGCATACTTACATTAATGATAGCTCTACCGTTTCCTTGCTCGTCGTACTGATGCCAACTTTAACAAGGTCGTCTTGAAGCGTCTCTTTATGTCTCGTGTCAACCGTCCCCCTGTTACTGTTTCTCGCATCGTCAAGAACGCCAAGGAAGGTAAGACTGTTGTTGTTGTTGGTTCTGTCACTGATGACTCCCGTCTCCTTGACCTTCCCAAGCTCTCTGTTGCTGCTCTTCACTTCTCCAAGACTGCCAAGGCTCGTATCTTGAAGGCTGGTGGTGAAGTTTTGACTCTTGATCAATTGGCTCTTCGTGCCCCCACTGGTTCCAACACCATTCTTATCCGTGGTGCCAAGAACTCTCGTGAATCCGTCAAGCACTTTGGTATGGGTCCTCACAAGAACAAGAAGCCCTATGTTCGTTCTAAGGGTCGCAAGTTCGAAAAGGCCCGTGGTAAGCGTGCTTCTCGTGGTTTCAAGGTTTAAACAAAAAAAATCGTTTTGTCTTCAAAATAAAACGACATATACAACAGCATTAGGTCGATCGTTTTGTTTTTTATTATCATGAAGTATTATATGAGAAGATATATAGGTACAGCTGAGGAAAATAAGCTAATTCTTGGTGAACGTGCTATTTACACGTACTTTTTCAAAAAATTGCAAAAAGTCTGATTAGATTTGAAAAGGGATTTCCGACTTTGCGATGTTGCTAATTGCACACGTTCATTACATTGTGGATTTCTGTTGAACCTTTACTGAATAATAGATGGCTCCTTTGTATGATATATCTGGCTGTTTTCGAGATAATGAGCCCTATTTCTCACCATAATAAATCAACCATCATAGAACAAAGGGACATAACAAAGAACACAATTTGGCAACATTTTCTTATTATTTATAAATAGGTGCTGTTATTATGGCTCCTTTGTTTTTTCTTTTACTCTTATTGTATACATTTTATGCGAACATATATTATTCGAGATGAAAACTATTCTGAAAAAGAGAAACAAGATTAACAAAAACTTTCGATTATAAGTGCCTTTAATAACGGTTATGTTCTTCTGATACTTTTGCCGTATGTAATGAACGTGTGCATTTAGCAAAACCCGTGGAATTTTGGACTTCAGACACCTGACGATGTCATGTTAAAAGTTTGAAATGCATCAAGCGTTATTCCTATTTTGAATATTTGCAAGGGAACCTTTTTGCCCCGTAAACTTTTTTTTTTTGAGCCGGTCCTTTTTTACAGAAATTTAAAAGGAATACCGTCTCTCGTGAGGAAGCATGTTGCATGTTTTATTATAAAAAACCTACCAAAGAAAAATATAGAAAGATTAGCAAAAATGGAGGAAGTTAAAATTTGCTTCCAAGTTGTACAAATTAAAAAACAAGAAAATGGAAAGAACAGCGAACTAATTCAAAAGAGCCAAGATGAAAAGGGAGATACTTTGTTTTGTAAGCCAAAATAAATGCGAGAAACGTAATATTTGTTAATTACATTAAAATATAGGCAATGCCGCTCAAATCGTTGATTTTATCAACTATGTTTTTCGACCAAAAACAGAATCTCCATACAAGTTAGACTATGTATGTGATAAAGAAATTTTAGGAGCTGTTTGGACTTTCACTAAGACATTCGACAAAGCCATATCCTTGGCGTTTAGTAAATGGTTGAACAAGCAGAATGTTCATTTTTTATCAGATGAACCAGGGGACACTGGCAATGAAAAAATAAGAAGACGCTATTTAAATATCTTGAATAACAAATATTATGGTAAAGCTCGTAAATGGTATTGCAGCACCATGCTTATATAAACCAATTGAAAAACAATAGCTACCATATTCTAATTGGCCATTTCAGAAAGTCGAAAACACATAGTAGCAATCGAACAATTCAATTGTAAAGAATGGTCAACATATTAAGACAAAGATCACTTGTTGAAAAAGTCTTTGTATCATCATACAGCAGTGTGAAAGAAGCAGCCTTTTGTAAACGAGATCTTAATAATCAAGATATTTTATCTGAATTAGAGCACGTCAATGGAAATATTCAAGTTAAAAAAAACTAAATATTATGTACGGCCAACCACTTTTTGAAAATCAACTAGTCCGTAGACTTCTTAACTTTGATCCAAGAAAACGATAAAGTTCGCGTCATTGCAGGATTCACTACAAGCATGATTGATTTATTCTAAAAGGCAAGAAAGCAAAATGATTAGAAACCTGAAATAAAAAGTGAATCTATTATTTTTTTTAGCTGTAAAAAAAAAAAAAAAAAAAAAAGAGAGAGACAGGAACTTTCAAATTTAGAAGAGTAATTTATTTCTTGGATTTCTTCTTCTTGGGTTCTTCCTCTATTCTTGGTAACGATTTATGTTAGTATCAGCAGTATGAATTATGCGATTTTATTTACCTTCAAAGTCTTCTTCAGAATCGAGTTCAACATCTTCACCTTCAATATCGGAATAGTCATCTCCTTGGAAGTAGTCTAACGCATTAGGGAAGATATCCTCACTATTTTTGTCTGTTGAGTATTTTTGGTCAACTTTTCAAGAGAAGGGTTACTTACGACAAAAAGATACCGAAACGCAAATCATCATCGCCAAACCATTCAAGAAAAGAGACAGCCTCGTCGTCTTCTTCAGACTTGTCTTGATTACGCTTCTTGGGAGCTTTGTTTTCGTGATAATCAATAGTTGTCTTACTAATGACAGTGCCATCAGTTTCAGGATCAACAACAAACTCCTTAGTCAAAGTTTCATTCTTGAAAACGTTGTTTTTCTTGAAAGTCTATACGATCCAGAAATTATAAATCTTTCATCCCGATTTAAAAAAAAAAAAAAAAAAAGACTTGACACTTACAGCAACAACTTTACGGTAATCAGGCTTTTTGTCATCGTATTCAACATGAAAATCGGTCAAATTTTCCAAAGCTTCAATGTCATTTTCAGAAGGAACAACACCAAACAATGGGGAGTTACCGAGCTACCACAAAAAAAATAAGTACTTGAATGGAGGCATAATTTGTTTTGTTTTTTTTTACCACTTGGCTCCAAAAGTTAGGAATCTGTTTGGCAATTTCACGGCGCTTAGCATAAACAGGAGCCATAAGCTTGCGTTGATAAGCTTGAACTTGATCGGCAACCTTTAAGGCTTCTTCTTCGAGATCTAATAATTCTTGAGTGGCTTGATCTTCACTTGACATTTTGTTTGTTTTTTATATTTGAAAAAAAAAAAGAGTCCTTTCAAATATATAATTTACCGAATTTTTGAAAACTCCGCGAAAATTTTTGCATTGTAAAACGGGACTAGTTTTACTTCTACAGATCAACTACTTTCTTTTCCCTCCTCTGTGAAAAGTTGATGCAAAAATCCGAGGCGTCCAAATTGACTAACGTTCATTCTGAAATTGCGAGAAGATGGAAGTGAGTCCCCATACCATTTGATCGAGTCGTTTAATTAAAGCCATAAACTGCATTCGATCGATGAAAATACTTCAGCCGCAATTGAAAATTCAATCAAAAGCTTTGATGGTTTGGAGATAAAGAAGATATTGAGTTTATAAAAGATGAATGTCATCTTGTCGTCTTAAAACAAGAAAGCTTTGAGATGCGCGCAGAACCTAGATAGACTATTAGCAAAAAGATATGCAAAATTGTGTTTTCCTGGATGGAACAGGGTTTGACATGCACATGTGCTGTTCTAGACGTTGGTCACAGAACGTTAAGTCAGTAATCAAGGAAAACACTTCAGACGACCATTGATGAAATGCTAGCTTGTGGTGTAGTAAATATAAGCTTAAGGGAGCTAGGAAACGTAAATAAAGAAAAACGTCTGGAAGATTGCTTCTGCTATACCAAAAGGAACCCTATAAGAAGCCGCTTCATGCAGTTTATTTGCGATATTGTTTGGCTGATAAAAAAAGTCGCTCTAAGTTATTCACTATTCTTACATAGAGTTTATATAAGTTATTCTTGCCAGTTAATATGTATATCACTCTACGATATTAGTAGCAGGTATTATATTTCAAGTGTGATTCAATTCGACTTATTAGATAGAAGTCTGCAAATATCACATCATGAAGGAATTCTCTTATATAAAAGGATTTCATATTACTATACATGGATAACACTCCAATTCATCTTCACGGTATCATCGATCATTTATTAAGTTTGGCCAATATAATATGTCTTCGTTTGTTGCTGCTGTATCAAACCCAAGATCTCTCCAAAACTCAAATTTGTCTAACTCCTTACCTAAATCTTCGACTTTTTTTTGTCAGCTCGTTATTTGCTGCCAAGTTCAACAGCTTCGAACAAATACTTAAATAGCTGACTGGTGTTCATTCGAACAGCATTAGCTGTTCTGGCGTCGAGGAGTTTCTTTCGACAAAAAAAAAAGCCAACTTGAAGCACCATTGAAACATGCTTGCATTGCGACTGTAATCTCTTAGCATGCGAATGCAAGCAGAGGTATCAACAGCCTTTTGTCGGCGAAAACAGAACGAAGTGGTTGTCTTGGGCAAGTTCACTAGGAGCCGCAACACCAAGAAACGCTCCCCCCATGTAGTTTCCTTGCTTCCCTCCCTTGTTGCAGAATCCACCAGTTGCAATTATCTACCTCAGTTTTGAAGAGACAAAAACGCAGTCCGTACCAGGCTCCTCTTTCTTCTTGGCACTTCACCATATCTACAGATAAGGTTTCCGGGTAGAAATCCTTGTCGTTTACCTAAGCAACATCGTCTGCTTTTTTATCGTGGAAGTATTATGCTTCAACTTGAGTGATGACGATCCAGTTTATTTTGCTGGCTTATTACAGACGAGTGAATTATTAGTCCCTTTGGTTGGTTGACCGCAGTTTGCAAGCCTTGCCTCAAGACATTAACCAAATTAATATCGGCGATGTTATAGCCTTCTGTTAGGTCAGAAAACTTGTTGAAAAGCGCTTTCGGGATAAAGCCTTGTGAAGCAGAAGCTCTATAATTCATTCTACATTTGAAGAGAGGTAGTGTCTCCATTTGATCTTCAAACATTACCCGCGTTGAGAAAGGAGTCTTTAACCCCTTAAATCTCGTGTCATATTGATTATTGGCATTCTTTCTCTTTCTGGACTTCTTGATCTTTCTACAGGGCTATAAAAAACACGTAAATTTAATGCGATATTTCTGCATCAAAAGAATTATTACATGGTGAAAGCCCTTGAATGTTCAAAGGCAGCCAATATCAGCATATCTTCTACTGCTTCGTTGTGCACAATAACATTGCGCAATGTTGCGGGTAAACAGATGACAATTGATTTCATGTCGTTGAAATCTGCAGGCTTTAAATTTGACATGTCTAAGTCGCGTATATTTTTGAACATGCTGATTATATCCAATATCAACTTGAAAAGTTTTGACTTTAATACATACGATGTTTCGAGAAAGGAAACTTCTTTGAGGGTAGTCCTCATATCGCTTAATCTTGTTAACAGTATCCGATAAAAGGCTGTTAACAATTGATCCTCTTGTTGACAAGCGAGACGTTGAATTTGTCAAACTAGATCCTCAAGATGCTTCATCCTCATCAACGATCCAGGCCAAAGCAATCTGATAATTCATTACGTAGGCTCAAGAGAGTCTTTGCTGTCATGCGTGTTGCTAATATCAACGACATTAACAGGAGGGAAGCCGCAATGATTGGCTTTGTACGTCCTATCGACTAACAAAGCCTCAAAGAAAATATGTTAATATAGTTAACTATTAGGTCTAAACTATTGTTCCAATACAAACCTTATCGACACTACTTAATGATTCAAGAGCAATTAAGTCTTGGGTGACATCAAAAGACTTATTGCAGAGTATCCGCTAGTTTCTCTTTCTTTAAGAAAGGTATTATGCTATCAACACAACCAAAAGTTTCTGCTTCATCATGCATTCTAAAGGCGACCACGTTTTAAATCCATCTGAGTGATTTACCTAACAGCTTTGACGTTATCATTTTTGATATTCGCACCTCTCTGTTGCTGGAAAAAAAAACACTTAATCCACATATTTGATAACACGTCTTCTATTATTGTTATGTTTACAAGAAGAAAAAGAAGGAAAAACAAAAATCCAACCTCCTCTTTATATGCACCATTTTCAAAACAACAAAGAGCTAACTGACTATATTATGCTTATTTTTTTTTTGATTACGCGACATGTCCATAAAAGGATATATAAAAGGCCTTAACTAAAGGAGCCTTTTTAATGCAGGACGATTAAATCCAAAAGCTTTTTATCTATTAAAATTATATATATTATATGGGTATTTTCTCAATAAGAATTATAGATATCAGAGGTATTTTGTTGTTGTTTCCATGTGTTATACTCCTTCAAATTTCTTGGGTAAGCCTAAACTCTCTCTCTATCAGTCTCTCTCTCTCTCTTCCTCTTATTTATTCTTACCTTTTCTTCATTTAGTGGTAAATACAACATTTCTACATCGAAATTACCCACCACTTTCAACACATCTGCCTTATTCATCTTCTTCCTGCGTCGCTCTTTAAACGATTTCGCATACCATGCATTAAAACAATGAAATCCTGCTGGATACACTGTCTCCGTACATGCTGGCACCATATGGGCTAAAGCGAACCGCGCTTGTCCAATAGCCCCATCTTCTTTATTCACATACCCCGACAAACTTTCCTTTTTCTTGTTCTTTTTAGAGAGCGATAAAAAGCGTGCAAAAGGTGTAGTGCGTGTTTTGATCATGTAGTCGGGGCGCACGTGTAAAGACACGGTAATGATCATGTCAGGATGGGTGTCGATCACACACTCATAGTCGAAATGCATGTTTTGTTCGAGGATTTCGTAGCGTGACATGTATTCGAACCGACCATCGCTCACGACACATCGGACATAAGCACGGTTGTTGGTTGTATCTTTGGGTAGAGGGAGTAAAATATCTTGGATGCCGTTCACATGTAAATACAGCTTGCCGTATCCAAGTGGTGGGGGTGGGGGTGGCAGTGGTTGTGTGTTGGAGCGCTGATGAGGGCGTCGTTCTTGTTGAATATTAGGCTCAGAAAAGGAAGAAGTGATAGGTTTACGACGAATGGACTTCGAGCTTGTGATTTTGGGTATTTCCTCAAGTTGAGGAGGCGAAGATTCTAGCACTTTGGGTTCGGGAATAACAGGTGTATCAAACTCGTTGAATCGTAATGTAGCAGCTAAAGACATAACTGTTTCATTATCATGTTTTTTATCCAACTTGGGATCATCGAAATAGAGACTAGGCTTCTTTTCCGCTGTTGTCTTGTTTTGGTCTCGATTCACATAATAGCTTGTGGCTGTAGTGTCATACATGGAAAGTTGTTTCTCTAAAGGTCGAATCATAAGATCATTGTCCTTTTTTGAGGCAATATCTAAATAGCGCATAGTCGTTTCATTTTGTTGCATCATTATATCTTCCATTTCTTTATCAGTTAATTCTAATTTTGAGCTCATCATGATAGTTTCTTGTTCTTTTTCCTCTTGTGCTAGTCGTTGATGCTCTTGGAGTTTATTTTCGTGGTCTATTTCGGATAAATTGAACTCACGGTCCAAGATGGCCGCCCAAGAACTCATGCTCATGGTCCACGAGGCTTTTTGACTACCGCTTTGTCGTTTATGATCCTCACGTAACTCAGAACGTTGTGGGCGCACGGGTTTCTGTTCCTCTGTTGAGATTTGAAGTTTCCCTGTGTGGTAAATAGGCGAGACGAGACGAGTAGCTATTTGTACAGGCGTGTGACTACCCTCCTCTTCTTCTTCATGTTCCTCTTCTTCCTCAGAGGATGAGGTAGATAATGTTGACTCTGATGTTTCCTCCATAGTGGAAGTTGGTTGAGGTAAGATATCCTTATCGTGTTGAGATCTACTGCTACTTTGTTTTTCATCATTAGAAGAAAGAAGAATAATTGAGTTTCGCATTCTACTTTTTCTTTTTTGTTGCTCTTCCTCATCTACAATATAAAAAGATTCGGTTGCTTCAACCTGTTGATATAATAAGTCTGGCCCAGCCACAATATCTTCTTCTTCCTCTTCTTCCGGGCGTAAAGATTCAACGAGGGAGTTGATGATTTTTGTTGGCTCGTTTGCTGTGATTTTCTTTGGAGTGACAATTAAATTATTTTTTTCAAATTGTTGAAATAGGGGATTATTCTTGACAGCCGATCGTTTTGCTAATTGATCGACCTCTTGTTTCCTCTTTGAGTCTTTTTGCTGATCATCTTTTAAGACTTTTTGTTGAGATTCTTTCACGAGACCCTTCCTAAAATAGCGACCTTCATTTTTATTGAGACCCTTTACTTTTTGATCGTCAGCCGAGGTAGTTGATTCTTCTGCGAGTTCTTTTAGTAATTTAAATCGATCCGGGGTGCTATAATTAGGACGTACGGTTTTCATTCGAGCTAGCTTTTGCTGCTGTAATTTTGAGAACTCTTGTGCAAACAAGGAAGTAACTATGACATCCTTTGGAGAATAACCGAGATCATTTGTGACTGTTGTAGAAACTCCTTTTTCAACTAATAGACGAGTCATTGAAAGGTTTTCCAAGAAACAGACAAGATGTAAAGTTGAGTTATTGCAGTTGCCCCAAGTACGAGTGTCCAAATCATGTAAAGAAGATTGCTATAGTAACTTGTAAGCTCTTGTTTTCTCTATATTCTTATTTTAACGTTACATCAATTAAATAATTTAATAAATTATAACATTCTATATTATTTTGTTCAAAGCAGTGAAAAGTCAAGCATAGAAATTGAATAGCACACACAGGTTGAAATGAAGAACCTAAAAGACGATGATCAAGTGTTGATTGTAAATCTGCAAAGTCATCTAAAGTGTGTGGAAGAGGTGTCCATAATAAGTCCGGCTCTTTTTGTAAATAGTCTCTAATTTCATTTATATTCAATTCAATGATAGAAGTTGTCCATTCTAGAAGTAATTTCATCCTTGCCCCCCAAAAGAATGAAAAAAAAAAAAAAAAAAAAAAAAAAAAAAAAAAAAATAAAAACGAGATTATTAAAAAAAGGGGAAGGGTCTTTTTGTTTTTTTTTTTATTATTTTCTTTTGTTTTGTGTGATGCCAGCTAAAGTATATAGTAAAAGCCCAGAAGCACTTCTTTGTAAGAATATAAAGTTAATGTGGCCAATAGTGATTTAAACATTGTATAATAGCATTTACTACAAATACAGCGACTACAGTATTACCTTGCAAATATAAAAACCAGAAACGAAATTTACCACCTTTAAATGAATTTATTGAACAAGTTTTTAAAAAATCAAAATTATCACCTTGTGTTTGTCTTGTTTCATTAATATATTTGAATCGATTGAAACTTGGATTGCCCAGCCATGCTCATGGTGATACGGATACACCTTATCGTTTATTCATTGCAGCTATTTTAATTGCAAGTAAATTCCTATCAGAAACGGGTACCTGTTTAACAAGTCAAGCTATTGTTGTCATGACCAATCATGTTTATACTCCTAAAGATATTAACCAAATGGAAAGAAGCTTTCTTGGTTTAATCAAATATGATCTCTTTGTCAATGTACAATCCATAAAAGACTATTTAAATATACACGGTGAAACTTTAGAAATGGATCTCGTAGAAGAAGTTCTGGACCACAATGAACATTGTACATAAAATATTTATCATATACCCATCCCTCACTTTATACTGTACATATTATTACTTATTTAATAAACACTTATATTACCTCCAGAAATCACTTGCAACAACAAAAAAAACTATATTTTTTGATCCCCCTTTTTACCAACAACAACAATAAGTTGCCAATCTTAAAAACCAGTCACGAGATTGCTTACGTCACAAATAGTGCTGTTGTATATATGTATATATTGAACAAGTTACCATGGAAATAAAGTTTAATACATATTGCTGCTAAACCTTAATTTTTTTGATTCCCGTTGAACACAAAAAAAAAGACCTTTTGTTACTGTCAAAAGGACGACGACGACGACTTTATAGAAACCAAGTGAAATAGAGTTATTAGAATTCCATGATCCAGAAAATTCTATATAGTAAGAGAGTGTTAAAAGTAGACGAGTTACTTCCAAGTAGAGCAAAGATATACGCTTATTCAATGCCTCTATTCTTCAAGCATTTATGATGAGCCCACAATTCCACTTTGAGTATAAGGGTCTCTCAAAGAGTCCATTGCCTTTGTAGTAAGGCTACCTCGCAAATCATGAATATCAACTGTGCATTCGTGTAACATTAACAGGCAAGGATTTTAATGTTACCCCTCATGTTTAATTTTTATTTTCTTTTTCTTTTTTTTTTTTTTTTTTTTTATTGACAGCAAAAAGGACCAATCATTTCTGCCGTTCTTATCTTTTTCCTTTTTGGTTAGTTTTTTCCAATTCCGATAGAAGAGAGAAGAAAGGACCAATATGGAATCTAGAAATCTTAAAAGTCAACTAAACGTGCGAAAAATGAAATTTATAGCTTATATAGAGATATATAAAAAAGCTTGCCAATAGATATAATTTAATAGATTCGTTTCCGACCCCTCGTATATACTTATCTATATTTTACAAGAACTCCTTTAAATAGAGGCTTGTATATTTGATAAGAAGGAATGACTTTTTTTAGACATTAGTGTCACTGCATTACAATGACATTATATGTGAAAAGACTTTGCAAAAGCTTTCAACACTTAAAGTACTTGAGACCGATATGTTGCTGCACCCGGAAAATATTTTAATAGACTATGTTCTTATTGGCCCTTAAATTATTCTATATTTGACAGATTTCTTTTTTTTTTTTTATTTACAACAAATCTTTTTTCCTTTGGGAATAATAAATAATGCATTTGTTTTATGCTGATTTACGAGCACTTCGTTTCTTTTTGTAGTCATTAATAGCTGATTTAATAGCGTCTTCGGCCAACATCGAACAGTGTAATTTTACAGGAGGTAAACATAACTCTTTGGCAATTTCTGTATTCTTGATTTGTCCTGCTTGTTCAAGAGTCATACCACGAACACGTTCAGTCATAAAACTACTTGATGCAATAGCTGAACCACAGCCAAAGGTCTTGAACTTTACATCCACAATTTTGCCAGTTTTATCGTCTACTTTGATTTGTAATTTCATAACATCACCACAAGCAGGTGCACCTACAAGTCCTGTACCAACATCCATATCAGTTTTGGGAAAAGAACCCACATTACGAGGTCTTTCATAGTGATCAATAACCTTTAATAATTCATAATTGAATTAATGAACTCTCACTCTATTAAGAATTGAAATTACCTTTTCATGATAAAAACGAGCCCCAGAAATAGAAAGAGGCTTTAGAACAAGACGAGTAGACTTATTTAATGTATTAAATGTAGTACGCAACATGATTATAATAACAAAGAAAAAAAGTAGTAAAAATTATAAAAAGTTGTTTAATTTATAAGCGGGGGGTGATTGAATCTGATTATGATGATGACTGTGATTTTCAGCCAATCAAAAAGTGCTTATTTAATATTATCAGATTTTCCTCGACCGAACATGCCCGCATGAATGTTGTATTTATTATATACGAAATCCCCACACTTCTAATTCTACACATTCAAATTCTGGTTTTGGTGATAACCGTTCATTGTTAAAAGTAGGACAGGTTTGACTGTAGCCTTTTTCTAGTTCTGAATTTACCCATAATCCAAATACGCCTTCCCTAATAAAGCTCTTTTAGGTCACATTCTCTCATTTTTCCTTTTTTTTTTTTTCTCTCTCTCTCTCTTTACCCTCCTCCTATAGCAATAAAATCGACATCAGATAATATCATGTATTCATTTAATCCTGTCCATTTAAATGCCTTCAATTCTGAATCCTTTTCATTCCATTTCCATAAAAAGCTATCACCATGTCAACATCATTCTATTCCTCTGCAAATACTCTATAACCTACCATTCACCTGTGCCATAATAACGCGGTCCAGGTTTCAAAGATTCATTCAAAAAAGCTCCAAATACCTATAAAAGAAAGTCAGACAAAAAAAAAAATGAACAACTATCATGCTCTATTACGTTATCGTCTGCATCTTTTAGAACCAATACGCAAGGTCCTTTATTATTTTTTACAAGTCTGTATAAGGTTGTTAAACTAATGCCATGTTGATCAAGACTATATAATAAATTCATTTCGTGGGCAAGTCGATATCTTCGTGGTAATTCAGCCTTCAACTAAAAAAAAAAAAAATACACACACACGGGTCAATAAGAACCCTTCCAACTCTATACAACTATTTACAGCAGTGGCCATTTTCTCGGTGAGCACAATATCAGTATCACTTCTACGTCCTGTAAGTTTTAAAATGCTCGACATGCTTATTATTTGTTTGAAAAAAAAAAAAAAGGTAAAAAGGCAACGGCATAAAGTTTTTGAAGAAAAAAAAAGTCTCAGAAATTATTCCTTATTTTGATTGGATGAGACTCATCATCTATATTATAACATCTGTACCTGGTGAAGTAGAGTATTTTTTTTTTTCTTCTTTCTTTCTCTCTTAAACATGTTTAGAGCCATAAAAAAACACTTTCGAGCTAATAAAGGCTTCGAGATTTCTTCAGTAACGGAAACTTTGAAGCGTTATAATTCGACCAACGTGACAAAACCATTAGAAGGTATTCGAGTTTTAGAGTTAGGACAGGTTAGGGATTCTTTAAAGAGTAAACAGCAAGAGACTCATAAGTTCACTAGATTATTGCAGGTCCTTTTTGTGGTTCAATTCTCGGGTAAATAACTAAACCATCCATATAAACAAGAGAGAAACTAACAAGTTTGACTCTAGTTATTATGGCGCAGGTAGGACACAACCTATACAGATTGAATGAAAGGCTCATTTGTTTACTTTTTCTATATACGCGCATGTAGAGGTGGTAAGTAAGTTGAGGGTTTACTTTTGTCGTCTTTTAACAGCCCCCATTAGATTAAAGTGGAACCACCTAAAGTAGGCGACCCTTTGCGTAACTGGCGACAACTGGATAGTGACGGTCAAAGCCCTTGGTTTCGATCTATGGCCAGAAACAAAAAATCCGTTTGTATCGATTTAAGAACTGAAGAAGGAAGAAAGTAAAACAAAGAAACACCCTCTTCATTCTTTTGATTCACACTCTTTTGATTTTAGTCTTGTCAAGCGCTTAGCAGAACAATCCGATGTCTTGATTGAAAACTTCAAACCTGGCACTATGGAAAAATGGGGACTTGGACCAGGTACGGAAATCATCTCCTCCTTTTTTTTTTTTTTTTTTTCTCGCTCTTATAGTCATTGATAGAGGATATTTATGCTACAAATTCGAAATTGATTTATACGCGAATTTCTGGATACGGTCAAACTGGGCCTTATTCAAAACGTCCTGGATTCGCCTCTGTCTGTGAAGGCATGGGTGGGTTTCGTTTTATCAATGGACATCCTGGCCAACCTCCTGTAAGACCCAACATGAGCTTGGGTGATTCATTGGCTGGGTTACATGCTGCTTTAGGTGTTTTGTTAGGTTTAATTGCCAAAAACAAATTAACAGGTAATAGGACAGGACAAGTGGTGGATGTAGCTATTTATGAAAGCATGATGAATATGATGGAAAGCATCGTTCCCGAATATGATCGTTTTAATGAGGTAATGTATATATGTGTATATGTCTTGATGTTATCTGATATGTGTCTATACAAGATTCGTCAACCTTCAGGTACAACAGTAACGGGTATTGTACCTACAAACACCTATCCTTGTAAAGATGGTAAACATGTCATCATTGGTGGTAATGGTGATAGTATCTATATTCGTCTTATGAACGCCATTGGAAGAAGTGATCTTGTAAGAGAAATAGTTACCCCCTAGAAAGGAGAAACTCAACTTTTTTTCTTTTAGACTGGAGATAAATACAAAGTGAATTCTGATAGAGTCAGAGAACAAAAAACCATTGACGGAGCTATTAGTAAAGTAATCTCTCGAGAGAGAAAAAGACTTGTCTTATTGATTTTTTTTTTTTTTTAGGTGAATGGACATTAAAACATACAACAGATGAAGTACTTGATATTCTAGAAAAGGTCTCTGTACCAGCTGGTAAAATTTATGACGCCAAAGATATTGTAGAAGACGAACACATCAATGCTAGAGGGATGATTGAAACGATCCATGTTGGAAATAAGAAGGGCGGATGGGATTTGAAAGTTCCTGGTATGTCACCTAAACTTGATACCACACCTGGTTCTACTGAATGGGCAGGTAAGGCATAAAATCACCCCCATGATGGTGCAACAAACTCAATACGTTCTATGGTTTAGGTCCTGATTTAGGTGCTCATACATCTCAAGTACTCACTGATATTTTGGGGCTTTCTACAAAAGAAATTCAAACACTCAATCAACAAGGCATTATCTCTGAACAAAAATAAAAACATTTATTTAAAGAGTCTTTGTAATGACTTTCTTAATGGTCTTTTTAGGGCGAACAGAGACCACAGTTCTATCTTGTTTGTAGACAGTGACAGTTTTCTTGGGTCGAACAGTAGTGCTTGTAATAAAAGTACGCGTGACAGTCTTGGTTTTGCGAGGCTTTACAAATGTCTTGCCATGTTGTTTGGTCACTGTTTGAGGAGGGTTAATGATCAACAGAGTGTCCTTCTTGCCGTGGTGGCTGCTTTTCTTGGTGATGGTTTTGGGTTGCTCGGTAGCAGTAGCATAGACGGTGACAGTGACAGGAGTACATGTAGCCAAACCCATATCAGGACCACTAGAAATGAGAGAGGTAGTAGTAGGACGACGTGTTGTTGACTTAGTAGTATGATGTTTAGACTTGGTCTTAGTCTTGGTCTTGTGTTTGTGCTTTGTCTTGGTTTTCGTGTGTTTATGCTTCTTTGTAGTAGTCTTATGAGGTTTTCCGGTTTCTGTGATATTATGTGTGATAGTAGGTTTAGCGCTTTCATCTTCTTCCATAGAAGTACCACCAGTAGTTGTAGGCTTATCATTATCGATTTCAACTTCCTCCATAGAAGTACCGCCTGTGGTAGTTGGTTTGTGATAATCAGAAGTGGTAGTAGTAGTGCTGGGCTTGCTATCATCTACTTCTTCCATAGAAGTGCCACCAGTGGTAGTTGGTTTGTGGTGATTAGAAGTATTAGTAGGCTTATGATGACCAGACGTAGTAGTAGAGCTTGGTTTAGTGCCATCTTCTACTTCTTCCATTGAAGTTCCACCTGTAGTTGTAGGTTTATGATGATCAGAAGTGGTAGTAGTACTGGACTCTTTATCATCTTCAACTAGTTCCATAGAGGTACCGCCAGTAGTCATTGTTGGTTCATGATGCTTTGTTGTTGTGATAGCTGTATGAGAGTACGTGGTAGTTGATATGGAGACGCCAGCACCTTCATCTACGGGAAACATGGAAGTATCAGCCATGACCAAGCTTGAAAGAAGCATAGAAGCAGCAACACCTAATAAGAAAATACGAGCCATAATGTAAAAGAGGATTTAAATATGGGAAAAAAAAGAAAGACAGTAGCGAATGACCTTTATATAGGACAAGAGAAAAGCGGTATTTCATTCCTTTGTTTGTTTATTAATTGCCTTCTTTTTTCAGTACTCTTTATTATTATTTCAGAATCCATAAAGATGAATTCTAGTGTGATTATTTACATGTTCGATATCAGTGTTAAAATCTAGTATTTCTTCATGAGACGCGTAAAGTAAATCAATTCTATACGTTCAACAGGATAAAAGAGACAGTAATTATCTTTTATTATTAATTGCATAATTAATGTAAAGACGAACGACACTATACTATAATTGAGTTTCTATTTGCTCTCATTTCATACAGTATTGACTGATTCCAAATGTATACTTTTATACATACACCAACTTACTTATGTGACCCTGCCTGTCACTTGAACTTTATATTTGTTTGCATCTTGAGTTTAACTCAAATTAAATTCATTCATATTTCTTTATTTGGTTAAAACAAACAGAGTTTCAGACATATAAAAAAACATTGACGTTATGCAGTCAAAAATGTTCCGAAAATTTCAAGGAGATTTCCATAATTTCTAGAAACATTGATTTAATACTAAATACTAGATAATGAAACATAACAATGTATATAAACAACAACATATCAGTATATGCAAGTACTTGACATAAACACGGACACCTTGTTACTGGTTTCGGCTATCGGGCATAGTGTAATATGACGTTTTATAATTATATGCAGACTTTTAAATGGCACTGAATGACACTATATTAAACACACGACATAAAGTTTAATAACTGTTTTTATTAAAATTAGCAGAAAATGAAATATTATATACAGGTGAGTGGGGGGGAATATGATTAAAACTTGGTTTTTTCAATAGAGTTAAGAATACCAAAATGACCTTCAACACTTGATCCTTTCCAAGACGCATCAGTCCATTCAAAGTAATAATAAGGAAGGGAAGATTGTGAAACTGCATTTGCAAAAATCTTTTCATTGGCCACACTTGCTACTGCTTTTCCATTCGATTCACCAGCACTAGGCCATCCGGTCTCTGTAATAAGCACTTCCTTACCGCCCGCGGTCTTTTTAAAGTTATTATAACGTGTTTCCAAATTATCATATGCCTCTGAGATATCCACGCCTGAGAAATAAGGATGAATGTTGACTGCTAAAACATCAGAGACCTCCATCAAATCAGAAGAATAAGTGCCGTCAATCTCTACAGAGCCTACTGGAATACCTTTTGCAAATGATTTGACAGTTTTCACTTTAGCCACGAGTTGAGAAGAAGGCATGATGTTGTTGAAAAGCACCTCGTTGCCTACAAAGATGGCAGATATGGGACTAGTGTCGATGTTTTTATTGCCAAGTACGCTCTTGAGTCGGTTGATTTCTGCATCATCATTAGAGCTACCATCAATCCAGACACCAGCAGCCACTGTCATGCCGCCACCTGTGGCTTTAATGGTCTTGAGAATCGTAGGTAATAATTCGCATTCTTGGGCATAGATACGGACACTGGAAATACCACTGGCTTTCATTGTTTTGATATTACTGGCAATTTCTGAAGCGGATTGACACGAACCATCTCCATGACGACCTGTATAAGTGACACCGTTAAAACCCAAGATAGAATTGCGTTCAACAAGAGGGAGTGCTTGTGAGCATAATGAAAATAAAGTAGTAGTGGCGAAAAAGAGAGTAAGGAATTGCATTGTCGCTCAGCGAAATAATATATAAAAAAAAATGAAAGAAAAAGATGTTGTAATGATGCTGAACCTGCAGTTTATGTGGTGTTTATTTTATATGTGAAAGAAAGGGGGGGGGATCATAAGAACGAATTTTTATATGAACTGATTCAATATCCGCGTTCACGGTTACACCCCTTTGAAATTCACGATAATTTATTGTTAAAACGTTGATTCGTCTTGTCTTAGTATTTTGGAACTTGGCCAGTTACATAAACTACTTTGTTTGTTGCTTAAGGTACCACCCTTAATATATATATATATATATAATATATATTTTAAAAACAAAGAAGCTTATTAAAACCTTCTTGAACCGATTTGTATGCCATCATCTATTATCAATATTAAAATTTTCATTTCAGGTCCTTCATTTTAGAATTATTGGTTTCGCTTTGTTTTAGAAGAAAATAATCATTATTATTGTTCTAAGGTACCAAAAAAAAAAAAAAAAAAAAAATTACAATAAAGAAACGTATCAAATCAAAAATCGATCAAAAAGTATAAATTTTTATACAACTTGTAATTCCAACCAAAGTGATATGAAATGATGAAAATGATGATCATCTCACCACACAAGTTTAAATTAATATAATCTTCAATGAAATACATCATTTCGGCTCAATTTTGGTCTTGATCATGGTTTTATCTTTCCTGTTTATAATTTCCTTTTTCAACAAAGGAAAAAAAAAAAAGACGTCAAATTACGGGTTCAATAGTTAGTATTAAAATATAACATCAGCTTTATAGAATAAAAAAAAAAAAAGGCTTCCCCCCCCCTTTCCTTTGACAGTCTGACTTTTTTTTTTTTTGATCCGCTAACACTAAAAAAAAAAAAAAATGAATTCAAACGACGAAACTTGGTCAAAGCGCGCTCTTAACAATAACTTTAATGATAATAAACATCACGTCTCTTGGGATAATTACTAGGTAATTGTTGAAGCACAGATGATGATTTATGATTATTTCTTCTTTGTTGTACTAATGCCAATACTTTCCTTGCTGATTCAGTCACATCTTCTGTACTATTTGCACGATAAAGTCTTCTTTCTTTACGGGCCTATCATTTCTATTATCAGTAAAAGACACATACAAAAAAAAAGGCGGGGGGGCTACTTTACAATGGATGAAGTATTCACTGGAATTTGACTTGGTGATAATGGTGTTTGTTTCATAACTGACTTTCGTCTCTGTTGATGTTGGTATTTATAACCTTCATTATCTTCAGAAGAAACACGTTGTCGGCGAGGTTCTTCAACCTTTGAAAGCGTGTTTTGACGAGATAAATATTGACTGTATCTATGTTCTGTAGTACGCACTTGTTCATCGATCGCTTGTGTATCCATAAAAGCAGGTATGGATCGTCGCTGCAATTTATTGGTTTGGGGAGGTGAGGGTGGGTCATAAAAAAGGTCACCCGAGTGAGAGGATGATGTGGTGGAACTTGAAAGAAGTCCACTACTATGTGAGGCAACTACTTCTTCAGGTTGAAATCTAACTTCTTTATATCCATCACCTGATGATGTATATTTACTATTGTTACTAAGCTTACGATGTCTCTCTTTAAGAGGATTTGATAAAGTACGATGTCTACGCGGTGGTTGTTCTACTGTCACGACTTCTTCATTGTTAGCGTAAAACATAGGTATCTCTTGACGTCTTGGTTTAGTATCTTTCTTTAAGCGAGAAGGTAGTGAATCTGAATATGGACGTTCTTCGAAATGAGAAACTTTAGTGCTATATTCGTCTTCTTCTTTTAAATAGGTGCTATTAGTAAGTGTATGGCGACGACGGCCATAAGAAGCAGCCGTGGTTTTTTCTGTTTCCAAGACATTATTGTTGACTGTTTGACGTGTCTGTAGTGTCCTTGGTTGCTCTTCTGGAAGATAGCTACTCCAGCGTCTTCTGTCAGTTTTTTGTAAATGAATAGATGATTTGTTTGGTATATGATTGTCTGTTATACGAGGTGGTGTTCTGGTATTGATTAAAGTACTGTGTCTCTTGAGTTTGATCTCTTCTTTCTTTTGCTGCTGCTCTTTTAATTTCCTTAGGGCATCGGAATCCACACTTTGTCTTTTGCTAATGGTTAATCTTTCCATATCTTTTTGAAGTCGCAACGTAGTATTTGATTGTCTTCTTTGTGCGTGACGAAGTGAAGGAATTGATTTCTTTGTTGGAATGTACTCATGGCTTGTCTGTACAGAAGCATCAAATGAGCTTTTACGGGGAGAATTCGTGTAACGTAAATTAGGGAGCAGCGTTTCCTCTCTTTTTGATAATTTGTGCAAAAAAGGGGAAGATGGTGGTGTATCTTCAACTGGGCTACTACTATTTAAGTGTATTAGTCTATGATATGGACTCATACATAAAAGATTCTTTTTACTATAAATCTTGTTTTGATAGTAAATCATCATCATAACTATTCATAAACTCATTGAAATCACTTGTTGAAACAAAATCCAGATGGTCTATAATTATAAGTAATAGTATGGGTTTTAATTAATGCATCTTTACCATTATTATTTGATAAATTTTTAAATAAAGCTACACTTTCAGCATAAGACCCTGTAGGACTCTTTGACCTTGTGCGCCATTCTGGGGTATTATATCTTGACATAGGGGTAACTAAGGAGCGTCTAAAACGTTCCGTTTCCTTCTCATCAATACTTTTTAAACTAAATTTAAAAGGACTTTCTGATGTTGAGTAATTCCTATGTGCATGTTCAGGTGTTGAACCTAATGAACGCAACTCTTCTTCAACTAAAGCCGTGTCCAAGTCAATAAATTCATTGGTATCAAAAGAAGAATAAGATTTGTTTGTGGCTGCCATAAAATAAAACAAAGAAGAAAAGAGTAAAAAAAAAAAAAAAATTTTTTTTTCTCAATAAGATCATATATATATGTAGACAATAAATGTGGTGGCATAGTAGATTAGATTTTATATCTAACAATGATTGTTGCTAATAAACCAATAACCTGTATTATTATCATTTCTTCTTGTAAACATCAAGCAGTTAGTTATATCCATACTATCGTGTGGAAAAAGAGAATTAAAAAGTTTTGTTTTATCCTTATTTAGATAGTATACAAACAACATCCCACAATTTAATAAAAGTAATACAAAAATGTAATGAAGGGCAAAATCATCACCATGGATATATTTGGCTAAAGGATAAACTTTTTTTGACCAATAGATTTCTTTGTAATGCAACAAGTCGCGTAATTTACATATCTTCAACATTGAGTTTTGAAATGGTATCTTCTTCTTTATTACCAAATAAGCCAATGATCAATGGAGCACCATAATACAAAAAGAAAAAAACAATGACTATAATCATGACATAACTGCAAAGCTGTCGTTGGCGACGTTTAGACACCATTCTATTCATTCTACCAAATGAGTGACTTAAACTATGACCAAGTCCATTAAACTGATTATGCTATAAAGTAGGTCACTATCAATAAAGGAGCAAAATAAAAGAAAAACGCAAACTCACAGACTCGTCTAAAAGTCTATCTTGGTCTGAAACATCTTGGTTAATATCAATGGTAATCTAAATATTCATTGAGACCTCCTTATTTTTATTGTTGGTTGTTGTTGTTTTTTACGTTTTTTATGGCCGAGGTTTTAGAATGTAAATCTTCTAATCTAACATCATTTTGTTGTTCATATACTTGTGCATTATCTTTAGAAGAACTAAAATAAACAAAAAGCGTTCAATACCTACTATGTATACCTAGGATAAAGTCTCACCTCATATTTTTGATAAAAAAAAAAAAAAAAAAAAACAGAAAAATTCAATATAGAAAAATGCATTAATTTTATTTTTTTAACAGAACCTTGGCAACCGATTGTTGTTGTTAACAAAATCTTGGATTAGGGTCACAAAACACAGGTCCTCTACTTCTACGCCCTCCAACAAGCACAGGAGGAGGCGGTCTATGGCGATGATGGCGAGGAGACCCCACCATAAATGTTGTGTCATAAAATTGTGGTCCGTTGCGGTATGGATTACACATTGGGTTGTTATTTGAGTATCTTGGTGAACCAACAATGACCACATTCGGTCTATTGTTACAGAAAGCAGGGTTTCTTCTTCGTGGAGGCGGGCGACCTAATGAAAAGCAACTTCCCATTTTTGTTTATATTGAGTATAATATAAGAAAAAAAAAAAAAAAAAAAAAAAAAAAGTTAATAGACCATTGAGTATACGTAGATAGTATAGAGCTTAAAATGATCGATATTAAAATAAACGATTATTGGATCTGTTCCAAGACATCATGTTTCTTAGAATAAAAAAATATAAAAAGAAAAAAAAAAAAAAATTATAAAGGCTATAGAAGTTTTTTGGGGAGGGTTTTATAAATATACCTAAATACGCCTCTTGTTGTTGCTGTAGCCTCTTTTCCTGTTTTACTTTAAAAATAAAATATAGTTGCAGTGTTGTAAATAAAAACAACCTTCTTTTATGTGTATTTCTCCTTTGTTAAAGAAGGTCTCTTATATTTATAAGGTACCTGATTCTTCTATTGTTACTATTATTATAATTTACATGAACACAAACAAATAACTAAAATTACCTTAAAGCACAATTATCCGAGAAAAGTTTACTTTTGCTTATCTGCAATATCTTATGACATTTGAACCTATAGCAAACGTCATATGCGTAAATAGATGAATCATTGCTCAATACAAGATGTCCAGCTTTTTGGGTTGAAGCTATTTAACAAAGTGTTACAAAAGTCAACAATGATAGAACAGTAACGTCATCCAATCAAATGTTATTTTCTATATTCTCTAAAGAAGGGCTTTTTATTTATTTATTTATTTATTTATTTTACTTGTTTTTCTCACTCTCTTTAGAAATAAAATGGAAACCGCCACTACCACTTTCTATACTTCAGATAGCTATTTTGAAGATCCTTGGAACACTAACGCTAGTCCAACAAGACAACCTATGATTGAAACACGAACACCAGTAGGAGATATAATATCTGAAGGAATTACAGCAAATAATGTCCTTGGTAATATACATAAATACTTCAAGCCCACACTTATATTAATGTCATGTTTAGCCGGTGTCGATTTACCAACCATTTATCATACAGCATATATTCATGCAGGCCCTGCTGGCGATAGAGTCAGTATCGAAGCATTAGAGATAGTAATAAACTTAGGAGGACTTGGACCACGTATATATGAACAAGTAGGTAAAAAAAGTATCTCTTTTTGTGTAAAAAGAAAACAAACGAAATCTTGACATGTAAATAAGATTCTCAGCATGATAACTATTCACTCCGGTACAATGTATATCACCGAAAATGAGTTTAATACTGCACTTGCATTACTTGCATGTGCACAAAATAATATGGGTACTTGATAATATATAGTTTATGTATAGAAAAAATACTCTAACTTTTATTATATATAGAAATCTCATTATTAAAAGTATATCAGCTTCGTCATGGTATTAAATCTACATAGAATAGAACACAATGTATTAAAGCATGTATGTTTCAATAGATCTACCGCCCTTATCTTTACCTAATCTTCAGCATGTAATGATAAAGCCTATGAATCCTTTAATGGCAATTACAAAAACAGAAGAAGACGAGCACGACCCTTGGAGGAGGATAAAAAATGAACCGGATGACAACCTCCATAGGCAACAGTCACCAACAATACGAAACTCGAGCTCTGTTCAGACGCTGCTAACTGAAAATGAAATACTTCAGCCGTCTGATTATAGCTATTACGAGAGAGTAGCATCAAACACGCCTTCTACGAGTACAACAACTGTAGTGACTACCACTGTACCTAGCCGAGTAGTGACCATCGATATCATTACTGATAAAGCATTAACACAAGCACTCGTAAAGACATCAACAGAAACCGATCAATGGTTCTTGGATGTAGACCAGATCGTTGTTTCAGAAGCAGAACGTGAAGGCCTGTTTTTATTTTCTCACATGAAATACGCTGTACAAAGCGTGCAACGTCAAACTTCCGTTAAGCGAAGATACAGTGATTTTGACTGGTTATTCACTGTTCTATTGAAGCGTTATGCTTTTCGAGTCATCCCCGATTTACCTCCTAAACGATTTTCAAAAAGTAAATATAGACTTTACTAATGGAAGAGTCTATAGACTGACTTTTTTAACTCATAGAAGATAAAACATTCATGCAATACCGGTTAGAAGGTTTATCTCGTTTTATGAATTGTCTTGTTCGGCATCCTATATTAAAAAATGATCCTATTGTGCTTGCATTCATAACAGAGCCCTCAGTAAGTTTTACATTCAAGTTGAGAGGAAAAAAGCACTAAACTTTTTTTACTAGGAATGGAAAAAGTGGAGAAGGGCGAATAAAGTAGATATGACAGAAGAGTTCAGCCGTGTTCATCCTCTTACTGAAGAACTAGACATATTCATACCAAAAGATATGGAGACTCGCTTAACTCTTGCACAGAAAAGATTACCGAAAACAATAGAAAAGTATGAGACACTGTGTGTACAGATGAAGAGCATGATTGAGCTTAAAGAGAAGAGAGCAATGCAACAAAAGAAATATGATGCGACACTAAAGTAGCACACTAAAAGAAAAAAAGAAAGAAAAAAAAATTAACAGATTCTATCTTTATAGGGAGCTAAGAGATATCGAACATGATTGCTTTATCTCAGATTGTCAAACGTGTGAACTTGTTGCTCGAGGATATGACCATGTAGGAACTTCAATGCACCAAGATAGTTTGATCATGGAAGCCGAAATTAACTCTGCTACCAAGGGCATTTTGGAACATCTCAAGAGGCATAGAGACTTATGCAAGGCTTTTTTGGAGTTGTTGGATAGAAAATCAAAGTTAGAAGAAAATCAAATCAATACCCTCTACAGAAAGGTATCAGCCAATACAGCAAGAGTGAATCAGAATCGTGGTGTTCCTGGTATGGAATCTGAGATTGAGAGGTTAAATCGAACGATTCATGCAGTAATACTTCTTTTTTTTTTTGAATATAACCCCCTCCCCACGCACTCTCTGCTCACTTTTCTTTATAGGATACTGAAAACATGGTTTATCAACAACGAAGAGATACCTTTATAAAGTATTGTATAGCGAGTGAATTGACTTATTTACATAAACAACAAGCTTCTGTATCGTCTATGTACCAGAGCTATGTGAATCATCAACTCTTGTATACACGGCGTACAATGAATAACTGGAAGACGTTGGAATCGTTACTCTATGATTTACCAAAGTACAAAGATTTTGTATAACTTACCCTTATAAATAAATAAAGCAATTCTTTGAAAATATGCCAATCACCAATATTCATTCAGCATTGGTTACTGAAATGATATTTTAAAAAAAAAAAAGCCACGCTTGTATATCAAACTTTTTTTTTTTTTTTTTTTTTTTTTTTTTTGCACACAGATAATGTATAAAAGGAAACAATCAATAAATACATCGAGTACTAAAGTCAAACAATTCAAACCATCGACGACTGATCCATGGAAAAAAGTGTTTTCTGATGCTAGTGAGGCATTCAAACACCATCAATTTCAAGAGGCAGTTTCATTATTCACTCATGCACTTACATTAAACCCTGAAAACCCTACTATTCTCGATTGCCGCTCAGCCTGCTACGAAAAACTCAACCAGTTCGATCTTGCTATGCGCGATGCTGTCGCTATTGTCAAACGAGCACCTTCAGAATCGCGTGGCTATTTGAGGGCAGGGAAAATCCTGTCGCTTGAGAAAAAATACCAAAAGGCACTTCAGATTTACACGCACGCCTTGACAAAAGTCAGCAAGCAAGATAAACGGTATCAGCAACTTGTAGATATGCACAGAACAGCCCAAAAAAAGGCAAGCGTGGGCACTGACTTTATGAAGATCTTACCGTACGATGTGATTTCCTCGATTTTCTCGCTGCTATCGTTTGATAGACGTATTCAATGCACAGGTGTATCAAAGACGTGGCGCAACTTTGCTTTGAATTGGTCAGGGATGTGGCGCGATCTGGACTTTGGGAACAGGAAAATATCGCATACTTTGATAAAACAGTATATGGGTTATGCAAAAGGACGCCATGTAAGAAGATTGGCAATGATGGATGCGGATCAGAATAGGATGAAGAAAGTTTTTCAGCTGCTTATAGATGAAGATTGCCAATATATGGAAGCATTGGGTAAGAAGGGTTTACTAGTATTAAGGTTGGTCAGTTGCTAAAACATATTTGATAGACCTTGTTCGCTGTGAAATACCATTAACTATGTTCTTGAGAGTCCTGAGACTAGTTGGGAGAAATGTTAAAAATATAAGACTGGATGAAGCAAGTTTGGATTTAGCAAGTGTTGTAGAAAGTGTTTTACCCTACTGTCCTCAGCTGACCCAATTATCAATGATTGGCGTAGATACTGGATCCTTCAATGAGATAATGCAAAAAGACAAAATACCACAGCTAGATCAATTAACACATTTACGTTTATCAATCAATGGAGGAGATAATATCAGATGGCTATTAGGACATTGTAAAAGTCTCAAACTATTAGATCTGTATAGCACTGATACCTTTGCAGGAACCATAACGGACTTGATGATTAACGATCATTTTCCAAGTATAGAACACTTTTACTTGACAAACAGTAACTACGATCGAAAAACACAATGGTCCTCAACGATGCCTTCTGCTCTTGGTAAATTAAATACGCTTTCAATACAGAACGACCCAACATTTACGGGAGATATGCTCGAAGCACTCTTAAGGAAATACCATCAGAGCTTGAAGCATCTCACATTAGATAATTGCCGGTCTTTAGACTCTACACTAGCACGGATGGCTCTCGAACCCGGGCTTCCTTGTATTGAAACATTACGCATACCTGGACATCTTACCTTGGAGGAATGGAACTTGCATAGTATCATAAGCTCCTGCCCAACACTGCAAGATGTGGACATTTCATTCATTTCAAATGTCACCGATAGTATCATGAATGATATAGGAGACGTGACAAAACAACTAAAAAAGCTAAACATATCCTCCTGCAGCTATGTAACTGGTGTTGGAATACAAAAAGTCATTAATACACATCAAAGTACGCTGGAAAAACTGGTGCTGAACAACTGTCAACGCATCAATCCAGACGCGATTGCTTGGGCCATCTCTACTCTTGGTCGAAAAAAAATAGAATGCAGGTTTAGCTAATCTTATCCTACATGCTTTGTATAATAAATGATTACATAAAAGATTAATACGCGCTTGAAAGTTCTAAACCAATAAACGTTCTCTCATTTGTTATTTACTGAACGATTTGAGCATCATACGCCGTATTGATTAAGTCTCTGTAAATTGCATTATTGAATAATGCAAAGAGACGAATGCATTAATTCTAACATGGTGTATCAAGAATCGAAGTGTCAAAGTTTGCATTACACAGCACTACTTCGTCATTGATTACAAAATGATTTTCGGGGCTGTACAATGAAGAAGCGGGCCGAACACGCCGCAAACGTCACGTGTGTGCCGGCAAAATTTTTAAATTAACGCTATAAAAGGTACTTTACGGTCTTACTTTCAACAAGTTGTCCTCAATGGTCCAATGGCTAGGATTTGTCGCTTTCACCGACACGGCCGGGGTTCGATTCCCCGTTGGGGAACATTTTCGATTTTTTGCAGAATGTGGTGCGTGTAGCTGTTCCTGGATTTTTTTTTATTTTTTGGCGCCCGCGTTTTTATGTATATTATTATTCTTTTCGTTTCTATTTGATATGTGTAAAGAGCTACTGACCTAACGTGTAGGTGTAATGAGAACAATGTAGAACCAAAAGCTAAATTGTCAATATATAAATAGCATTTCTTGAAGTAGCAAGAATTACGCTATTTATGTACTGGCGCATGTGGTTATTGTATACAATAAGAGCGTATAAGAGGATAACAATAATTACATTATAAGAAAACAGGAATTACTAACACCTTTCAGGATTTGTTATCCTTTATTTTGCCAGTAAATTGCACCGAATAGGAGTAAAGCAATTCAAGGGATAAGTCACCAGGTAAAACGCGACTACACTCTGTAAAGGTAGCTATAAAGACTGAGATATGGCTATTGAACTTGTTTTCAAAGAGACATATGTCCTTTAAATATGACAGTTGGGTATTATACTTGTACATCGTAGGAATATAAACTCATAGCCTAAAATATAATGCTAAAATTAAAATAAAGACAGCTAGTTTCAGTTCGGTATTGCAAAATAAATGGTAAATGAATTAAGCAGAAGCACTAATCAAAAAGATATGCAGATGCAATGCAAAGTTTAAATTTAATTACTACATATATGTATAATATAGTTAAATAAGCTAAACCATAACATAAGCAAGCACACTTGAATATAACGAAATCATCACATCGTAGTTAGTATTGTGAGCTATATTACTGCAGCTTTAAAGGATCTGCAGTCATTAATACATTTGACCATACTAATATATATGCGAGCAAAAAAAAAAAAAGAGAGGCTCCTACAGAAATACAAATAACAGTTGAATTTGGATTTAAGAGTCTGTAATATTCACCCTGAAATATATCTTCTTATTACAATGACGCAAGTTAAGCGCCCGATAAATCTTCAGTAGATCATCAGTGAGGTTAAAAGGATATAATACCAAATTTGCGTTTGAATAAAATGGTAAGATTCTTATGTAGTGATTTAACTTGGTAAAAACTTATTATAAAAACACGTCTTAACTACCAAAAGTATTCATTCTAATTAATGCTCAAAAAGCAACTAGGAGATAACTGCTTCAAATAGCGTGCCCCCAATAGATGTTACCAATTGTTCACAATTTCGTTATAAAAAAAAAAAAAAGCATATACTTCTTCCAGAGTATTTGTTTAATCAATGGAGACCCAATACTATTTGAAATCATCTACTCTGTACCTTCCAACTACATAAGTAGCACCAATGTCTAATAAGCCTGTTATTGACTGAAAAAAAAATAAAATAAAATAAAATAAAATAAAAAGCGGCAACCGCAAGATGAAACTAACAAAATGAGAAACATGAATTGGTAGCTGAAAATGATAATTAAATCTCTAGACATAATGAACATAGGCAATTAGTGCCCATTACACTTGGAAAAAGCACAGTAATGGCTTTAAAGATGGCCATTACTGACCCTCAACAACAATCCTAAAGCAGCAGCTCATTTCGCGTTGTTTTGAAGACGGCTTAACAAGTTTCCACCGGAACCGCCATTATGAAATAATAATAAAAAAAAAAAACGTACAAAAAAAGAGGGTCCTATTGATAAACTAACTGATTAATTATGTAGGCCAGCCACTTTCCTATCTACTATATTACCAAGTCGTTAACTGCGCTAAAGTATAACCCCAATCGAACGAGGCTGACAGGGTTTAACAATAGGGAGCTATTCTTAAATCATGCTTTAATTAAGCAGTACCGTATCTTCAAGGTATTCTGATTTTTTTTAATCATTTTTTTTTTTTTTTTTATGCACTTTCGAAAAGAACTGTTCCAGCAATTTTATAGTTGTTGAATATTCCAAATGGATATTTAAGGTATTTTATTCACGTAAATAAGACTGAGCTACATGATATAGACCATATAGTGGAAGAGTAGAATTATAAAAAGAAAAGTCAGAAAAATGGAGCTTTTTTATACTGCAATCCGGTCAAGGCAATGCAATGTAGCAAAATGCTATGTGCTCATTGGACGTTTTTTATTCTTTAATGGAAACACAAAAAAGGAGCCGACATTTCCCACACTCTCGTCCAATCATAATGAAGGTAGATTCCCCTTGCATTTGAAAACGAACCTTAAATTTGACATGTTGTTGTATAATTTCCTGCAGGATCCGAGAATAATATTTTGAACACTTTTATATTTATATAAAAAACTGCTTTAGTTACTAAAAAGCAAATATAAAGTATTTTTGTAAATATTAAAATTTAATGTTAATGTTACTTCCGACTAAATTCAACTGGTTAAGATTAACTGAAATTGTTTGGAAAATAGAAGAAGGAAAAAAAAAAAATTTTTTTTTTTATTTATATTTACATATATTTCTTCCTCTTTTTACACTTTGAATAAATAGAAATGCCTATCGCCGTACCATTTTTAACAGGAAGTCGACAACTTTCGATCGAATTAGCCGAACCTGTAGTATTGCTTAGAGGGCCCCCATCAGATCCTACAACACAAGTTTTACGAGGAGAAGTCGAATTAGTCTTATCAAAACCTATGACAGCTACACAAGTCATTGTAAAACTTGTTGGAAAATCCAATATGCTTTGGCCGGAAGGTCTTGGCCCGCGTGGATCCAAAGTATATCATGAAAAATCAATTCTCGATCAAAATATCATTCTTGAATGTCGACCAGAAGATGACCAAATGCTACCTGCTGGCCTTCACCGCTGGCCCTTTGAGTTTTTAATACCAAACCGCATAGTCGAGACCATTGAAGACGAAATGGCACAAGTTTTCTATTATGTATCAGCCACAGTACAACGTCCTGGTATAGGCATTCCCAACTTACGATGTCGCCGAAATATTCTCTTACTTCGCACCTTATCATGGTCCGATGACGTCTTATCAACGCACGCACTACCAACCACTTCTATTGTTGCAGAAAGAAAGACAGAAGCATGCGATGCCACCATCTACATTGAAAAATCCATCGTCTCTTCAGGCACACAGTTCCCTATCTCCATCGTACTTACAACACAAATGAAAAATGTTCGCTTAGAAAGTATTAATGTGACACTTACAGAGAAACGTCTGTACCAAGTACCCGAATACAACGCGAAACGACATGAACTGCATGATTTTAAACTTCAACTTTCCTCTGTCACCAATATGGCAGATTCTGATCAAATGGCACAAGCCCTTATTCCCCCCTCCGATATACCACCTGATAAAATCCGTCAAGTTCTTAGCGCTAAAAATGCTCACATCTCATTAGGCACCAATCCCTTTCAATACAAATTTCTCTTTACATTACCCAACTGTTTGACTCTTAACCACACAACCTATTTCAGAGAAATGAATTTCCTGCATCATTTAAAGATTGACATAGAAATCACACAGCCAGCCAGTAGACCCTCCTCCCCTTCATCTGATCATACCATCGTTAATGGTATAGAAAAGACAACTATTCATTTAGAAACGCCCATTACCATCTTAGATTGCCGGTTAAAAGAAGACTTTACTACATTACCCACTTATCAAGAATCACTATCCGATACAACTGTCGATGCTGAAGATCATGACGATCGTGCCGGCTTCTTTATTTGTCCTTGCTATGTAGATTACAAAAAGAAAAGAGCTAAATTAACAGGAAAAGAACGCATATTAATACGAAGAAATAATCCATCATCATCAACAATAAGTCGAAGCTCAAGTACAGATTCATTACCACCACCACCGCCTTACTGTATGAAATAAATAAAAAAAAAAAAAAAATACCATGAAACCTAAAAACCCTTGAGATATTTTTAATATTTTTATTTTTGTTGGGATTGTTATAATGAATTAATGGAATAAAGAGGTAACCTCTTAAAAAGAGAGAAAGCAAATGAGAATGAAAAGGAAGTTAACAAATACAGGCTTGTAAATCGTTCAAGGATTCAATAAGCGCTGGTGTTCTAATTGTCTTTCCACGTACGAGGTGTTCTAAACCTTCACCAGAATAAGAGACAAGGGGAGAAATTTCAATATCGGCATCACCCATGACTCGACCACCAGCCTTTTCAATAAAGCGTACATGTTGGGAAATAATATCACGACGTGAAGTTTCAGGGCAATCCGCGCCGGAACCAGGCGCATTCTTCAAAGGAGAAAACTCTTCATCACGTTCCACTTCAAGTACAGACATGGCATCCGCATAAGGAAATACATCAAAAACGAAACATTCAAGTTTCATGCCAGAATTGGCCTTGGGTGTCATTTGTTCGCCAGTTTCCAAATTCGTGTATTTAATCTTCTTTTTAGCAATATGGTATTCCAATTCACCCGAGAAAGAGGGGACACGTTCAAGGAAAGCGGTTGAGAAAAAGTGGTTGGCAATATTAGCAGCACCATACTTTAAGCGGCCATCAGGATGACGTTCATGCGCCGTTTCATCAGAAATTTCAGAATACTCGACAACACCGTATTTACCATTACGCACGCATACTACACCTACAGGCTCTTCAGGAGAAGCTTTACCGACTACTTTAACACCACAATCTGTACCCTTGGAAATACAGTAACCCAAAAAGACAGGATCAGCTACACGAGCCAAACAGTTATCAACACAGTAGCAATGTGTATATTCAACACCGCGTTCCTTTAATGATTGAATAACGCCTTTATCTAAAACTGCCTTATAAATACCACCATTACCATCTGGAGCAATAGCAACCTAAAAATAAACGTAAATGAAACCAAGCTAAAAAAAATTTTTTTTTTTTTTTTACCTTGCTTTTGGATTCCAAGATAATTTTACCATCCATTGTTAAACACGGAAGTGTACCTTGTTCAAAAAAGATGACATTTTTTTCTTCAAGACCAAAGAACTGATGTTTCTTGAAAAAGTCAATGGTGGGTTGATTGGTAGGACCCGATGTCATGATGTACCAAGGCACGACTACAGGCGCACCACTGATTTGTTGAGCCAATGCTTGCACTTTCAAAATACGTTCTGCTTGGAGTTGGAAAAGGGATTTGCCAGAGGGCAATTGGATATCATAACACCCTTTGGGATCACTCGAACCAAGACGTGTTCCTTGTCCACCTGCCATCAAAATCACACCTACTTTACCTTTAGCGATTTCTTCAAGACCAATTCTTTCCCATTCCCTTAATTGAGCTTTGTCATGTTTCAAGACTGAATCAAAGACATCTTCGGATAAGGGCTCTAAAGAAGCAGTAGCAGTGTCAGAGGCAGTAGCACCTGAAATAGCCTTGTCATAGATTTGGTTCAAGTTCTCAACGTCAATCTCTGCCAATTGGCTTAATAAGTCGGCTTTCTCTTCATCAGAAAGACTGTCGTAAAAAGTAAAGACATGGCCCTGACCTGCATTGCTAAATCGTTGTTGAAGTGCATGGATTTCAGTAACAGAAAAGGGCAAAGGTGAAGTAACAGTCATAATGATAAAACTAAAGAAAAAGTGAAGGAAAAAAGGAGAGTCTAACATAGTATTTATATATATATATATATATATATATATATAGTTTTCCACGGAACGGGGTTGATATATATATATATATATCATCATGATTATATATTTTGGTTGTAATTTATCAGAAACCTTTTAATGCGATTGTCTTTTTTTTTTTTTGGGTACATCATTTACATTTTTGGACGTGACAACACTTTAAAGTTTGCATATATTTACATAAATTTATATATAAAAAATGTCAACTTGTTTTTTTCTTCTTTGCATTATTATTCTCCTCTTTATTTTATTTTTAGAAGATATACAAATCCAGGATAAAACCCAATTTTTGTAACTATATATATATATATATATATATATACAGAAATAGCCGCACAGGGCACACATGTAGATGCTGTAATCATTTTCAAGGCAATTAATACTACAGGTGATCAGATAGAAGAATGGTGATTTACTATGAAACTTGCTGGTTTCAAAAAAAGAAATATGCGTGTACATTTAGTCGTTTATTTTTTTACATGCGCCACTTTCTTTCTTTCTTTTTTTTTTTTTTTTAACTCTGGACATGTACCTAGTTCTATTTGTAAGCAGGCATTTTCATCCATTTGAGACTGATACAAGGTTCTGTTGGGCAAAGGAATTTTGTTGAGTAGTAGTTGTATTTTTTTTTTTTTTTTTTTTGGTTGCATCGCAAAAGGGTTGACATGACAACTCTATATTGTGACATTCATGTGAATATTCTAAATAAATTTATTCATTACAGTTGCTATGTGTAGTTGACGCCATTGTTCTTAAATCACTTGCAGCATAAAAAAAGGGGAAAAACTGACAAAAACAAATAAAAATGTTACACAAACTACACTCATTTTTGATGTATGATTCGTTTTTTGTTATTGTTTTTTTTATCTACTTTCTTTGCCAATGTCAATGAATGTTTCTAACTTGTTTCAAAAATATCAAGAGCAAAATTCAGAGATAATAAAGAATAATGTGAAATTAAATGAAAGAATCGCTTTTTTAGAAAAACTTGTTTCACAATTGCAACAAGAGAATTTAGAATTGAGGATCCATCATTGTCGTCGTAATTATAAGAAAAAGAAACCAAGAAATAAAAAGAGTAAGGTTGTTGTGTCAATTTCTAGTACGAGTAAGGATGAAACAACAACAACAACAACAACAACTATAGCAAATGATACACCTTCTCCTTCTTGTCGTAGTAGTTATCGAACAACAAAGAGTGTTGTAAATTATGCAGCACCCAGTCTGAAAGCTAAACTAAGAAAAGGAGATCCCCACACATTTAGTTTATGAACTTGTTTTATTTAATAAAATCCTTTTCTTGCATTGGATAATAATAATTAACAAAGAGTATATGCTCACATATAGTCTAGTGCATCAAGTCTTGTCACTGCATGAAAAGGAAAATTCCAGAGTGATATTTGAGCATAAAGTGTTAACAAGAGGGTTCTTCACATAATATCATGTTGTGCTTTTAAATACAACACCAGTGCTACAAGTAGAGGCAAAAGTTCTTTATTCTTGGACCGATGGTCAAACAATAAAGAGGGATTGTCTGAATTTGAAGTTTTTGTAATGCCACCAATGAAGGAAAGAATTGACATCTTTTTTTCCTTTTTTGAGGTACACAAAAAGTCATTTGTTTACATTTCTTTTCTTTAAAGAAACAATAGAGACAGAAAAGAAGAAAAAGATAGCTAGGAACACTTTTCTTTTTTTTTTTTTTTTTTTTTTTTTTT
>JNEK01001515.1:0-97960 GCA_000697295.1 Mucor indicus B7402 | reverse complement strand
CGAAAAAAAAAAAAAAAAAAAAAAAAAAAAAGAAAAAAAAAAAAGGATTCATTATAAACAATAAATAGATGGCAACCAACTCGTGTAGAAGAAGAACATGTTCGAGTACTATTTTGTCAGGATGTTGGTGATTCAAATAAGACGATTTTGTTTGATTCTAATTATACAACAAATAATAATGAAAATAACATGTCTCGTTCTTGGAATGGATCACAAGAGCAAGCAAATACAAGTATAGAAATAGGCTCTTTTAAGGATCAAAGACATGATTGGAGACCTTCTTATTTAAGGACTATGCCTTCTTCTCCTCAAAGTAGAATACAACAACATCGAAAACTAGATTTAACGGGTGAAATGATATTTGGAACAGCACCACTTGCTTATAAAGGAATGAATACAAAGATACACTATTATAAAAGAGAAAAGAATCCACAAATCATATTATCGAAACTATTCACTTTAAACAACACTATACGACGACCTTCTTTTGCCTCTTCTTTGAATAGTAATACATCTGAGCAGTCAAGTGATGATGATCATTATTATTACACTCCGATCACGTTAAATAATAGTCATAGAAAAAGGTCTCGCAAATACAACATGACAAGTATGGAGAATGGAGCCTTTTATCCAACACCACTGCCTACTATTAGTGTAAGCTTATTTATGATATGTCCCTCCCTCCCTCCCCCCACTATACTAATGAATTTAAAGTCAACTACAGGGAATAACAGTAGATCAGTTAAATTTGCAGTTGCTATCATTATCACTTTAGAAAACAAGAACGAAACCTTGTACGATTTTATCTTTACACATTTTGCATTAATCGAAAATAGACTTCATCAATTACAAGCAATAGCATTTAAACAATTAAAAAATCATCCTTTACAGCTTAGAAAGATAGCATTTCAAAACGACCCTTTATTCATAGATGCATCCAATCAATTTAAACAGTCCTTTTTTGACCTTTATTCCACACGTAGAATTCAAGTAAGTCTCTTATTTTCTTTAAAGAAAACACTAAATGGATAAATAGGAACCTCTTTGGTTAAATATGTCAACTTTTCCTCAAAAAAAAGCAGATATTGAAATCAGTTTGATAAAGGAACTGATGACTTTAATTGATCAGTTTGATAATAAATCTTACAATTACTTTATATCTACCTTATTAACAGCCGTGTTGATGCATCATTTATCTTGGATTCATACTGTAGCTCCTCCTAACTTGGAAGATTCTGTAAGTCCCCATTTCTCATCTTCAATCATTTGACTCATTTCTATAAAAGGGTAATGCTGCTACTGGGTATCACCATGGAAACTATGATCCTTTATGGGCGCAACTAAGCGATTTATATGGTTACGTTGGTATACCTACAAGAATAACAAAAACATTAGTCGTTGGTTTAAAACCTACTGTTGTCAAAAGAATACTTTATATTCTTACCTATTTTATTCGTTGTAATGAAGTCTATGAAAACCGTATGAAGCGGGATTCATTGGATTACTCCATCTTTAGTCGAGAAATACTAGACGATAATAATAACAAATTTGAAGATAAAATTGTACGGCATCTTACAGGTGATGTAGAATCCATTGCTATTCCTAACTCAAACAACAATACAACATATACAACGACTTCTTCTATGGATTCATATAACTCAATGAAATATGACAGTGACCATGAAGAAAGACCATGGTCTCCTGATCCATTTATATCATCATCTCCTTCTTCTTTATCATTGGACTCTTGTGTTCTAGTATCACCTTCTGAATGTTGCTATATTAACATGCCAAAGTAAGATATTTATAGGCTTATTGACTCAATGACTGACTTGATTTAGGTCAACGATTACACATATGGAACCTGATATTACGAAACCATACCCTCATCATTCTATTATACCCAGTCACCAAAGAATAGATCGATTGTATGCAAAGTCATATGGTCGCTCCTTGATGGCTTCTTATCATAATACTTATAAATCTGACTTTGTCTTGATAGGCATACCAACATTACCCCCTACATCTGTATTGAATGCAGATTTAAAAAGTATGTTGGATCCATTCATGCTTTCAGACGCTGTTACAGAAGCATCTTGTCTTATCATTGATGCCAACAACTAGTAAGTCCCCCCCCCCTTCTTATATAGCTCAAGGATGAAATAGTTAAAACAACGAATATAGTAAATGTCGCGTATTGAATACACAGCAGAAATCAAAAGAAACGATTACAATGTCAAGCTTAATACATAACATGATCAACAAGATGACACACATGTATCATGAAAATAACGTCACTGCTGAAGAGGTAAACATAATAGAGTCCTGAATCATCATCTCACATGGTTTATATAGATTGTTAGTTTTATGGAGGATAGCTTACAATTAATCTATTTATACAGCACCATGTTGAAAGAATTAATACACGATCTACTATTATTGAAATTACCGACGTACAATGATATTTCTAATTTGGTAGTACTTGACCTAGGGTAAGCAGAAGAATAACAGCAAAAAAAAAAAAAAAACTCTAACTTTATGATTTATGTTTAGGTTGAGTGAAAGTGATATACCATTGTTATTGAATGTTTGTAGTACAGAAGACCCTAAAATCTGGGAATTATATAAACAAATGTTTTATTAAATAGATGAATGTTTAAAGCTATGATGTTGATGGGGATGTTGACAATAATAACTCGTCATCTCTTTATATTTACGTTGTTCAGATTCTAAAGAAGGCTCTAGTACTTTTTGATGACCACTAGAAAGAGAAGGTGGTGCTGTATAGTGTCGTTTAGGTGGTTTGCCTGAATGTTTATGAAGATGAGGCAAAGAAGCAGAATAGTGCCTACTGCTACTATAGAATGTACTTGAATCACTAGTAGAACTAGAATCGTCTTCAAATGATTTGATAGTTGATCTGCTAATACCGTCATAAAGATTAAGCCTGTACAGCCATTTATCTAAAACACTGTATTCTTCTTCTTTCTTGTGATTGATAATTTCTCGAATTTCCTGAATCCAATAGTGTCGTTCTTCTTCACTGTTTGCATAGAGCACGGGTATCCAATGATGGTGATGATGTGCTTCTTTGAAAATTAGTTTAAACCCATAAAGATGTGTCGTAGTAGTACGATAAACTTGAACATCGCTAATCTCTTCCAATTCAATCATTCCAGCTGGATCCGTGTCTTTCTATCATCTTCAGTAAATAGAAAGTCATTGGTATACCATACAATAGTAGAGCACTTACAGGATGCTTATAGTATGTTAATTGTGTGTTTAATAATACAAAATAACGAAGCTTTAAATGGTGCATAATACCACCAAATCGGCAATCCTTCCGCAGCCAACCTTGAGCAACTACAGAAGATTCAAACATCTTGTTTTAAAAAAGATGAAAGGCAAAAAAGAAAAAGGTGAAATATATATATATATATGTACATGATGTGATTACTTTGAAACAGCCAGTTTAAAACATCATAATTTTGATCCCTTTATGATATCTACGCTAAAATCTTTTTCCCAAGTTTCAAAAAGGTCGCGTTACGGTGTAAACTGGTTTCTTATTGGTCTTTTTTATTAGTAATCTCGTATTTTATGCCATGGTTTGTATAAAGACCTCCCCTGAAAGCAAAATAAATGCCCTCTGTCTTGCTGTTTCATTCTGGAGAACTAATAGTCAGTAATATCCACTCATCAGTTAACAGGTTAATTAAGTTTAAATATACCACTAAAATGAATATAAAATACTATCGTAGTACTCATCATCATGATATGAGTGAAATAGAACCAATGAAGTCGCACTCTTCAACAGCTTACCTTAATCAGGTCGTAGAAGGTTTCTGATCTGCATGCATTAAATAGCAAGTTTGATTTATCAACTCGGTAGAAGGGCCCTCCCCCTTGAAAATGATTAGCAGCTCAAACAAATTCTCTCTCTCTATAGATGATTGCTGCAGGTAAAGTTCTATAATACCTAGCAAAACAAAAAAAAAAGTCGGCTAAAGGTTGTTGAAACAACCCTATGCAGAAATAGGAGGGTCCTGTCAATTCCAACTTTATCTTGCACGTGATTTGATGGTGAGGGCTTTACCAAGGTGGTGCACTTGCATGACTGTTGATAATATTTTTTCTTTTCCAAACATTTATAAATGAACAGTGAAATAAATTGTATCGCACTCATTGGAAAACAAGTAAAAAAGCTAAAGTTAAAAGATGATGAATAGTGACTAATTCTTTGTAGAATAATCCACTTTACATCAAGAACTTCAGTACATCACATCCTGACCTGAAATACCATTACATAGCACATACGTCTATTGATGTTATAGAAGAGAGAGGTAGACAGTAAAATTCAGCTGGTTTGCATCAAGTATTTACAATATTATAGTCTCTAATGGACCAAAGAATCTCGATTTATACCTCGGCTTATTATACGCAATGGAAGACCTGGCAGTGTAAACAAAGACAATACACATAAAGGAAACAAATTGATTGAATTTTCTTTAGATATGGGTATATTACAAATACAAGAGTGAAACTTGTTATTGTGGTGTCTGTAACTGATGGAGTTATACGTGATGCAGATATGAAAGCAGTAAAGAAGGGGGGAAGGAAGGGTTTATACATGAAACTCACACATTGTTCATTTTAGTTATTTCGCAAAATCCACACAGCCTATGTACGAAATGTATGTAACCCATTCTATAATATAGACACACAAAAGTCCATTCAAAGTAAAGCATTCTCTCGCGCTATTGAAAATATTGGTTTGAATGCAAGAACGACATTAGATATATAAAGAGGAAAACGAGCATTTTTATTTTTTTTTGGGTTGTCTATGCGGTAGTAGTAGGTTCTTCCTTGACCACTTTTTCAGCTTCAATCTTATCTTTACCACCAAACCTATATTAGTACAACTTTAACACCTTATTCTTCTTTCCCAAATAAAAAAAAAAAATTAACCCCCGGGAAACCCGAGGGAAAAAACAGAACTTACTTGTTGTATTGAAGATAACGGTAACCTTGAGTTAATTGAGCAGCTTCATTAGTAGCATGACAAGCGAATAATAAATAGTTAACGGGTCTAACAGCTAAAGCAAAACGCATAAAAAGACCAGAGTAAACACATAAAGCTATAACACAGTTAAAATAGACATGTTTTCTCTCTTTCTTTTTTTATGCATACCTAAAGTCATATTTCCAGAGATTAAACTGGGATCTTTTTGGGTATCAGCAATAGCAGCAATAGGAATACCCCAATTAACAACTGGACCCCAGAAATGCTATTATTTTTATAATGAATAAATGTCATATTTGTAATAAAAAAAAAAAAAAATAGACACGTTACAGTACTAAGAAAAAACAAACTGTTATTTTCATTGTTTATTACACGCTCTATTCATTTACCTCATAAAATAGTCTCTTGTTTCTTTAGAAGCAAGTTTTTGTAAGAAACCTTTAGCGGCAGGACCAGTAGCTTGTGACATTATTATTTATATGAAAAGAAGAAAAAAGTCTTAAATAAAATTTTTGCTTTTTATTTTAAAAGGGTATTTTTTTTACCAACAAACAAAAGTTGTATATATCATTTTAAATAGCCGTCGTCCAATGGTATCCTGTTTAGATCTTGTCCTTTTTTTTTATCGCTGGATCTCCATTGCCCCAAACCCATCGAATGCGTCCACTAGAACCAAACAAAGGTTCATATTGATGATTTAATACCATCTCTACTATAATCCAGCAATTGATAATGAAAAATATCACTCCAGATACCCAAAGCTGTAAAAATCTATTTTGTCCTAAGAATTCTAATTGGTAGGCAAAGTTTAGCCATAGTCCCTACACTCAATTCAGTCCTTTTCCCTTTCTATTCTCTTTTTCTAGTTTACCTGTCCTGCTACCCAAGCAATAAATAGACACGCTCCTTTCCATTTAAATTTAATTCTAGAGGATGGTAATATTAATGGGAATAAACAAAGGTACCACATAAAATACTGTTTTCATAATACATGAGTTGACTCGCACTAAAAAAAAAAAAAAAAAAGTCTTCTTTACCTGAGATGTAATGACTTTGTTAAAAGATACAAATATAAAGGTCTGAACAAAGGCTGCAAAAAAGATATCTTTGCCTAATGTTAACCCAATAATTGTCACAAGTGCTAATTGTGGTACGAATGCCAACAAAGCTGTCCATTGACTTGTATTATCTATACCCAAATACAACTGATAAAACCAAATAGAAAAATTATGTCGATGATCTTCTCTCGTTATATGATACAAGTAAGTATGTTGCATAAATTCATCACCATAACTTTTTTTTTTTTTTTTAACTCCTTGTTAGTCACACTTTGTTTTCGTTCTTTCTTTCTTTACCTTTGATACATCATTCCAGTTAAAACAAAAAAGACAAAAGCACTTAGTACACCAAAAACAATACGTACAGGGGATACAAATACAATGATATGTCGTAGCCACCTAAAAGCATTCCCTTTTCCCTCCAATACCTGAACCCATCGATACCTTACTAACTGCCACTTTCTTAAAAAGGGAGTGTGTTCAAAAGGATCTCCATAATGATCGTCCAATAACATCAATAAAGGTACTGCATAAATGACAGGATAAATCTTGAAATGCACCGAGAACCCAAACACAAAGCAACCCGAGTAAAAGTACTTTTTATGGAGTATAAGATACAGAGTCCCTAGCACCATGACACCCAGCAGCGACTCGGCATTCCCGCGCGTCGAGATATTGCACACAAAAGGGTTGAGTAGCCAAAGCGCGTCATAACGAAGCGCCAACTTGCTTGACATGCCGCGCATCAAAAGCATCTGATGAATCAAGTAACCCACAAGAATGTCAGCGGCTGCAAAGAGACATTTACCAAACGCCGGGAACACATAGATGTTGGGTGTGAGGAGCATGGCTAAAAGTGGTGTATAGCGATAAGTCTCTCGAAGGTACGGCGATTGACCTTGGGTCATGTATCGTGCGGCATCAGTAAAGACAACATAATCAATGTCGGTGTATTTCACAGTGAAATAAGCATCTTGATATTCTCCATAAAGCAGGAAGAGAATACGAATGAGACTTGCTAAAACACAAAGATGTTTGAATGAATAGCTCAATCCCATGGGTTTCCTCTATTTTTTTTTTTTTTAAAAAAACACACACACACACAACAAAACTTTGAGGGGGAGTGGAAAATTAGAAAATGTGACTGAAAAAATCCCATCATGCAAACATCTCTATTAAAAGCGGTGGTTCTCTTTAAAGCTCGCCATATCTCAAGTGTAAATGAGCTTATTCGTCTAAAACTGAGATTTTGAACAACAAATAAGTATGCACATTATCCGTTGAATACAGACTAACTGTAGCATTATTCGCAATACTGTACTTCTCTCGGCTCGCTTACTGACTCTGTTATCTGTTAATCTTATTTTGGAATGAACACTTTGAGACAGTTTTTATTCGTGATAACAAGAGACTACTATTACCATATATACGTGTTCAGAAAATACTGGAAATTATGTTTGAAGTTTCGTGTAAAACAACACGGGGTCTTCCCAAGGAGTTCTTGATGTTCCGGAGCAAAATCATTGCAAGTGAACGTCATGAAATCTGAGGGCTACCAAGCTTCTTGAACATATTCTAGAGTGGTGCTTTAACATCTAATTGTCAAAATACCAATGTAATTTACATATAAATTCAAACAATGTTTTCTCTTGTAAGCTCTACAGCTTCTGATAGTATGAGGCACTAAAGAAACCGTATCCATTTTATAGCCATCTTCATCCCAGACGTCCTGTCTTCTATAGACTCGGTTACGACTGACAGGTACAGCAAATCCGTTGCTTGAAGTCGAGCATAAAAAATAAGAACTCTGTGCATAATCAAGTCCTTAACATGAGCAGCTAAAGTATAGCTACGATTAGCTTCTGCATAACCGCCTTCCGCCTCAGAAACCGTATCTCGTTGAGTGCGTGCGATGGAGTAGTAACCTCTACCATTTGTGTACAAATAGGGAAAGTTTAACGCTATAATAGCTGGAGTGTCCACATAAGAGAACCTTCGATTCAACAAGAACAACACCATGCTGCAACTTTGAAAAAAAAAAAAACTTGGTCAAACCAAACACAAAGTTGGGATAGCAGAAGGGAACTGTGGAAAAGTCAAAACCAATCTTGCCATCTTCTCAGTAATTTCTCCCTAGGAGAGCATAACCGTTATGAAGGGATTTTCAAAATCCAAGGCTTTCGTTACAGTCTTGTTTTCATTTTCAATGATTCCCTTATCGAATAATGGCATAAGTATACATAAAATGTATAAAATAAAAGAAAAAAAAAAAAAAGGAGTCGTAATAACAGCCCCTATTTCTAAATAATAAAGAAAATGTTGTCAATTTGTGGTCTTTGTTATATCTCTTTGTTGTTCTATGACAGTTGATTTATTATGGTGAGAAGTAGGCTTCATTGTCTCGAGAAGAGTCAGATATACAAAGGAAGCAATGTTCAACAGAAATCCGTGTACAATGAATGCGTGCATTTAGCAAAATTCATTTTATTTTGACTTTTGGAATACCCTCCCTTGATACATTTTAAAACTGATAAAAAATCATGTTTACAAGATGTTAAAGTTGGTTTTATTGAATAAATTTACAGTTTAATTTTGTTATAACTTCAGGTTAAGTCGTCTATTTCTTTGCAGTGAAGAAGGTCCTTATATCTGCGACTTTGGCAGTGTTGTTCACAGCAAGTTTCTTATTTTTAGTCAATGTTATCTTTGAGGAATAATTAGTGTTAAAAAAGCAACATTTAAAATCCAATTACCTTGAATTTCTCCAACAGTGCCAATGCTTTCTTCAATCCTGTTGGAATGGGCGACGCTTTAAGTTCTTTTAAAGTAACCCACTTTGCCTCATCGTTGGTCAGCTCATTTGTTTCGTCTTCATGCTGATATTGTATCCATTCAACATGATATACCTTTCTGATATGAGAGAACAAATGCACAACATTTCCTAAATCGTATCTACTAGCTTGATCGAACTGTAACTTGTATTTTGTTTTCAAGAAATGAGTGGATTCTTTTGACCGAGTTTCATATGTAGAGTTTAAAACTGAAAGTTCAAGAGTCGGGAATTCCCATAAACCTGCAAGTAAGCCTGTATTTGGTCTTTTCGATATAAGGTACACCGGCTCTGAATCATTTGAGGTAATCTTTTCAACAATGCTCACAGCGCATTCTAGCGAGTTTGTTAGCATTTTGTTTTTTTCTGACTAATCAATACTCTACCTTCATCTCTTGGTGGCTTTTTATCAACTTTTAAAGGATACCTTTCTACTTCATAATCCTCTTCTGATAAGTTATGCTGAATTTCATGGCATACACTGCATTCTATTTAATGAGCTAAAAGTCAAGAAGCCCCTGAAACAGAAAAAAAAAAAATAACGTCAACTTACCATGTTGAATGGATAAATTCTTCCTTTTTTTGCTGTTCTCGCTAAAATAGCCGTTTTTGGACAGCTCTTTGGCTATGTGTAACTGATTTAATGCTTTACAATGTTTCTTGATAGGACACTCAAGACAATTGGGATTGCGTGGTGTACAAACACGTGCACCCAGCTCCATAAGGGCTTGATTGAAATCCCCAGGAGCAGTCGATGGTACAATGCTCGCTGCAATTTGCCTAGATGAATAAAAAAAAAAGTTAACTTTTTATGCTGTATGTGTTTCTCTTACATACCAAAACAGCTCCACGGTTTTCGCCTTTTTAGGGTCGGCATGAATGGCTCTCCATCGTGATAAAACTCTTATTACATTTCCATCTACCACTGGAGTTTGTTCATTGAATACGATGGAAGCTATTGCGCCTGCTGTATATCTTCCAACCCCTGGTATTTCGTTTTGCAATTCTTTCGCATTATCAGGCAATAGGCCGTTTAGTTCTTTTACTACTTTTTGCGCGCCTTCCCATAATCTCTTGGCTCGAGAGTAATACCCCAAACCAGACCATAGTGAATTTACTTTTTCAATGTCTGCATTACTCAAATCTCGGATTGTAGGGAACGCTGTCATCCATCTGTCGTAATAATCAATCACTGTGGCAACTTGAGTCTACTTGAAACGTTAAAAAAAAATAGATGTAATGATAAATTCGCTTGATTATATTACTTGCTGAAGCATGATCTCACTAACCCACACTAAGCGAAGGCCTTTAGGTAAAATTTCGTTTTAGACAAAACTTTCGAGTTATACCTTCATAAGCCCTCTGAGCCAAAGCCTACACTAATGCTCAATTTTTGAAAATCAAAAAAACAACTTCATTTTATTACCTCCCGATCCCAAGTTTTATCAATGTCTTTCCTCCATGGCATGTTTGTTCTCTTTTTAGAATGATACCATTCGAGCAAGTCATTTTGAATTTCGCGTTTTTCCTCGCAAGAGACGGAGTGGTATCTATCTGAGTGATACAAGCGCTTACTCTCAATGACATCTTCAATATCATTGATTGAGTTTTGTTTGGATTCCATTCGTGAAAGATTAACACAGTTGATCAAGCAATACCAAGTGTCAAAAAAAACAGGGATTTTCTGTTGTATATTATGCTCCGACTTGAAAACGTCACTATTGTTTTTGAATTTGTATTTTTTTACGAGTCGTTTTTTTCTCTCTAGACATAAACATTATGGATGACACAAAGAAGGAACTTCGACGTTTGAACAAGTTAGCCTGGCAAAATGGAAAAGCAGGTAAGCATAAAATAGAAACGATTAGACTTTATCTGAGTTATTTGATTCTTTGTAGAGGCCCTTAAAAACCTTGACAGCAACATCAAGAAGAATACTGCATTTATCAAAAAATGCAAAACATCGATGGGCGCAGACTTGAAAAGCCAATTATTAAACGACATCAAGAAACTGAGTCTTGAAAAATACATTTCAGAGATTGTTGGTGGTGTTATGGAAGGCATGCTGAAATGTAAAAATGCAGTCGACATCAATGCTTGTGTCGAGGTATACAGTAAAATCGCTCTAATGAAAGTGTCTTTTCATACTTTCTCTTAGGTTGTTTCTGCTCTACATCAACGATTTCCAGACACATTTACTCTCTTACTTACGTACCAATTGACAAAAGCACTACAAATGCCAACAAAGCAGTACTTATCAACACTTAGCGCTGAACAAAAAGAAAAAGAGGAATCAGCACGAATCGTTAAACAAAGAGTTTATCTTCGTATTGTCTGCGAGCTTTGGTTAGTTTATGTTCTGCGATACGTTGAAGACGGTGTTCCCACATTGACTTCGGTCAGTGTAGGTGGTATTGAAACACATCGAGATACAGTTGCTGGATTGATGGCTGAACAAAATACGCAGCAGACAAAAAAATCTTCGAGTAAAGAGCAAAACGCGTTTGTCTGTAAAATTTTAAAAGATGTACTTTTACATGATACCGATGACCACAGTAATTTGCCTCTCGTTGTTTCTTTTCTTAAAAACTATGGTCAGACCATTTTGGATATAACACCTAGAAAACAACGAGCTGCAGAAGAACAACATGACGAGAATCCCACAAAAACGATTGATACTGAAAGCGTTATTACACCTGACATTCATGCTCTCTTGACCAATCTCTTCCAGACGTATTATAAATCAGTAGAGACGTTGTTGGTTAAAATGCATAGAGCGATTCAAAAAATGGAACGTAGAAATAACGAAGTTTTGTTTGCTCGTGGTGAACTCTCTGAGGAGGCTAAGCAGCGACATGAAAAAGCAACAAAGATATATGAAAAGCTGTTAAACCATACACAAACGTAAAGCAAGCTAGTTTTGAAGGAATATAGATTTAACTGTGTTGTATATAGGTTATCGGACGCACTTAACATTGATATGCCTGATCTTCCTTCAGACGAAGCAATCGCAAAGCAGTCAATTATCAGTTCTAATTCAGGAAATACGTTTAATGATGACAAGAAGAACTTGGGAAATGGTATATGGGAGGATGACGATGCTCGCAAGTTTTACGAAGATCTACCAAACTTATTTGTGTTGGTTCCTGATGTCTTTCTGGACTCTCAACAACCCAAGAAAGAGGTTCCTGATGAAAAAGAAGAAGAGGAAGAGGAATTAGAGGAACAACAAGGCGTGTCGTCTCCTGCATTGAATGACGATGAATTGTTAGATCCTGCTGACATGGTTGATGAAGTGGCCGAAAATAGTGAAAGCGATAAACCAACAGCCCAACTTGAGGGTCTTTTAGCGCGTTTGCCTACCTGTGGTAATCGTGATTTGATTGATAGTGTTGCTGTAGATTTTTGCTATATGAACAACCGCAATGCTCGCAAACGACTTGTCAAAACGTTGGTTAGTGTGCAAAGACAGCGCCTCGATTTACTCCCTTATTATTCTCGATTGATTGCGACATTAAATCAGTATTTTCCTGATATAGGAGAGATGGCACTTGCTGCATTAACCTATGAATTCAAGGGCCTCCAAAGAAGAAAGACTCAGGATTTATTAGAATCAAGAATTAAAAATATTCGATTTCTTTCTGAATTAACAAAGTTCCGTGTGACTCCAGCACATACAATATTCCATTCTTTCAAGGTAGCGCTCGATGATTTCACCAATCATAACATTGATATTGTATGCAATTTGTTGGAGACTTGCGGCCGATTTTTGCTAAAGTCACCTGAAACTAGTGTACGTATGAACACCATGTTAGAGACTGTGATGCGTAAGAAGACAGTTCAGCACTTGGATAGCCGATACGCATTGATGGTAGAAAATGCTTATTACCAGGCAAATCCACCTGATAAGCCTATTATTCAAGTCAAGGAGCGTCCACCTATGGAATTATATATTCGAAAATTGATTCATGAAGAGTTATGCAAGAAGTCGCTTGATAAGGTCTTGAAACAGCTTCGTAAATTGCATTGGGAGGACCCTCATGTTAAGTCTGTCCTTATTAAGCTATTCCAAAAAATATGGAAAGTCAAGTTTGGGAATATTCACTTGATGGCGATTCTGGCAAGTGGATTGAATCGATATCATCCCGATTTTGGTGTTCAAGTAGTGGATAGTGTTGTTGAGGAGATACGTATTGGCTTGGAACAAAATATATTTAAACACAATCAAAGACGAATTGCTGTTGCAAAATACCTTGGAGAACTGTATAATTATCGAATGATTGAATCACCGTTGATTTTTGACACTTTGTATTCGATTGTTACTTTTGGACATGGTTTGTTTTAAGAGAATACACTATAAATGGCGGCCTACTAACTTGGCTTATTTTAGACTATGGTAGACCTGCTAGAGAAAGGTTCTGTTCAATTGACGCACCTAACGATTTCTTCCGTATTCGTCTCTGCTGTACTCTATTGGATACATGTGGCATGTGTTTTGATCGAGGTCGTTCCAAAAAGAAATTGGATCACTTTTTAACCTTCTTCCAGGTAATACGTTATCCTACGATGAAGTATTCAGTCGCTTATTCCCGTAACTATAGATGTATATTCTTAGCAAAAACAAGCCACCAATGGATGTGGATTTCATGGTTTCGGATACTTTGGAAATGCTTCGTCCTCAATTGAACGTGCTTTCTTCCTATGAAGAAGCGAATGAAGCGGTCGACCGGATGTTATTGGAGCAATTGAAGACTGTTCAGAATCCTGATGGTACTGGTAAAACTCTTTTGGAGGATGGTTTTGAAGATAGCGAAACCTCAGATACATCATTGAGTGAAGGGGAAGAGGATGACATAGACGTCATGGATGATCAGGCTGAGGACGATACAGCAGAAAACACAGATAACAATGCAGGAGATGGAGACGAAGAAGAAGATGTTGTAGTATTAAAGAATAAAAGGGAGCAACTTTCTAGAGAAGAAGAGGAAGCATTCGAACGGGAATTTAGCAAGATGATGAGCGATAGTATTGATTCACGTAAATTTGAAAAGAAGACAGCCATGTTAGATGTACCAATCCCAATGAATTTACGAGGTTCTCAGGGTAAGATATTTTGCTTTTTGAGATTAGTTTGTGACACTGAAGTTTTTATTTTTAGATCGTCGTACAATGGCCCAAGATACAAACAAAACTGAAACGGGTAAAATGGCATTTACGCTGTTAACAAAGAAAGGCAACCGTCAACAGGTAAATTAAAACATGGCAATTTTTAATATTTTCTAACTCTTTATAATCACAGACCAAGATTATGGAAGTCCCATCAGATTCTGTTTTGGCAGTGAGCACAAGATCTAAGCAGGAAGCAGAACGTGAAGAGCAGCAGCAATTAAAGAAGCTTGTTTTGAAATACGAAGAAAGGGAAGAAGCAGCGGCCAGACAAGGTAAAATTTTGCTCTCAGATTTTTGTACTTTCTTTGTTTGCTCAATCTATTGTTTTGATAGCTGCTGTAGATGACCGCGCAAGATTACGTGGTCAAGGTGGACGCGGTAAAAAAATACTCCAAATGGGCGGCGGAGGTGCTGGACATTCGTATGCTTCTGGTTGGTAAAATTAATTCACTGAGATCAGCATCTTGATTGTGACACAATAAAATAGTTTTAATTGTTCTTTTTAACGCTACCAAAGTGAATTCAATCATCGCCTTCTGTTTTGAAAAAGTGCTAAATAACTAGACACGTTGTTTATATATTGAGAATAGGAGTTTTTAATCATGATGTAGGACATGTATTTTAGTAGATATAAAGGACAATCTTTTCTTTTTCTTTTTTTTTAATTTTTTAATATAAATTTAATGATATTCTCTATCACTAACGCTAAAGGGAGACAAGTGAATCTATTAAATGAAGACGAAAAGAAGAGAAAATCAAAAGGCACCAATAGTAAAAAGCGATACCATTGCACTGTAACTGGCTGTAACAAGAGCTTTACTACAAGGTATACTCATATTTACATGCACAATAAGAAGAACGGAATGATAACATTATATAGTGGCCATCTTGCACGACACCAAAGAATACACACAGGTGAAAAAAACTTTCCTTGCTTATACCCAAATTGCACAAGTAGGTTTTCAAGACAAGACAATATGATGCAACACTATAGAACACATACTTCTAACCGATCTCGGCTTCATTATTACTATCACTGCCATCAATATCCTTACCAACATTACAATAGTACATTAACTTGGGATGATAACAGTAGCTTATCAAGCTCAGAATCTCCTTCAACCACCTTTTTTAATTCACCTACTATGATCGATTCAAACTTCACTTGGGTTCATCACGATAATCAAGATATAAATACCCTTTTTAAATAATTTCTACACTCTACTATCTTTCTTCCTCTTTATGTATATGTATATGCTCTTTTATTTATTTATAAACGTTGATTTTTCGTAATACAAGAAAAGGGTTTTTTTTTTTCATTTTAAATAGGTTACTCAATTCTATTCGATTACCTATTTTAGAAAAGGCTTGACAAAAATTATTTTTAAGATCTATCTCTTTTTTGAAGGGTTACCATGTGCTACTGTTGTATTTGTCAAATTAGGCTTTTGTGTTACCAACTTCATTAAATTAATAGTTGCTATAACACGGTAGCTCGTGAACCTTGGGTAAAAAAAATTAGCATCATTTCTAAACAGAGTAGAATAGAAAAGGGCCCTGTTTTAACCAATGACAATTTGACATTTTTAAATGAAATTCTATAAATAAATTTAAACAATCAAGATCTTGTCTTACGTACCATTATTTTGGTCAGGTAAAATTAAAGTGCACATGTTACATGCATAGACTTGCATGTTAATATATATGGGGTTTTTTTTTATTATAATTATTATTTAGCTGCTACCCACTGTTGGAATACCAGTAGGAGTAATGCGTGCACGTTTATTGCTAATCTCTACATTATTGGCATTATCATTTCCTCTCTTTCTACCATCCCCGCCTTCACGTTTCTTACCACCGCCACGCTTACCACCTCGTCCACCTCGACCACCTCGACCGCCACGTCCGCCACGTCCATTGTGCGACTCCTTTTGAATTTTATTAAATCGAGATCTTGCTTCTGCAGTGGCTAACGAAAACTTGATGTCTTCAATCATTTGATTGTCTAATTTTGCCAAGAACTCTTCAGGTGTAATCTTGAAAAGCTCGACTACACCATTACCTTTCTTATCAATAGGTTCAAGGCGGCCAATAGTAGGATGCACGGTCTTGATAAGATCCTTGATTTCTGTATAACTGTGTTCATTTGCGTTGGAATATTCCACAAGGTGACGATGAGTCATGTTGGTCACTGTAAACTCTTCGTTTTGATATTTTTCTTGGCGCTTCATTTCTACATAATCAGCCTTGATCATAGTTAACAAAGTCAAGTCTTTAAATTCAGTGGCTTCATTAACAACTTGCTGTGCAATTTCAGGTGTTTCAAATTCAACAAAAATACTGCCTTTGAATTGGCCTTCTTTATGATTGCCTTCACGACGATAACGGACGGAAAGCACACGACCAAATTTACCATAGAAAGCTTTTAATTCAGCTTCAACAGGCTCTTCTTCTACAGGAAAACCTTTCTAAAACTGGAATAAGATGTCACTCTCTTTATGCTGTCTAAAAAAAAGTAAACTTACAGCATAAATTGAGCGCTTATTTTGTACTTCAAAATGGTTCAAAACAGCCTGTTGGTTTTCAGCTTTCCTTTTTTCTTTTCTTTCTTCAATTAAGGCTTTCTTTTCCTCTTCTGTCAACTCTTTCTTTTCTTCTTCTACAGTTTCCTCTTCGGCCTTAGGAAGAGGACGTAAATGAGTCTTTTCTTCATTCATTTCAAAGTCTTCTGGAGATAATGAGACTGCTTTTTCAAACAAACTGAGATCGCCACCCAAGATCTCTTTGAATCGCTTGATCATGGCCATCTTCTTAATGGGTACCCCTATTCATTCTATTTAGTTTTTTTTTTCACTTTGTATTCATCTTTTTATTACTTACAGTGATCAGGATCTTTCTCCATTAACTCTCTGAAAAAGTTGTCCTTTTTCAAATTCTCGGGATCGAAAATAGCGACTAACTGACGTTGCACTTGATGAACATTAGAAGAGGAGTCAGCAAGAGCTTCAGCATTGGCAAGTTGATCTGTCATTTCGTATACTCCAAGAAGAAAATAAAAGCAGTACTGATGACAGGTGAAAATTTTTGGTGCAGTCAAGCACGTCTGGGCACACAAGTCACAGCAAAAAATTCGTTCCCGGCTCAACTGGAGACTCCACCGTAGTCATTCTGGCGTAGTGGCAGGGAAAACCTGAATATTTATGTCAATGTAGTGTATTGCTCACGCCTGTTTGGTTTATTACTGGTTCGACGAAACGATGCCAACACATCATTGGAAATAAGACGACTAAATCCAACTTGGGCGTCGTTTTTCCTCCCAGCTTGTTTTTGTTGGTTTGGTTACTGATCTTCTTGGAGAAGAAAACGATTAGGCAAACAACGGTACTCTTTGTTTTTCTGTTGTTGGATTCCAAATCAACAGTTACTGTTTTCATCCGATGAAGAAAGTTGGATATGTATTGCTCCTTAGAACCATACTCTTTACTAGCGGAAGACCGTTAGTTTACATGGCCTTTTTCTTTTGTTGGACTGTCAGCCATGTTTTTATTGCTTAAATAAAATTCAAAGCGTGACAAACTGTGAGCCTAATCAAATCTAAAAGCTTTTCCTTATTTGCTTCCAGAAAAAAAAATAAGGTAAACGCTATTCCATCAATTGCTATATAGGGCGTTTGTAATTTATTCAATTCAGTGTTAAATCAGATAAATAGTCATTTTTACACTTCATTTGACTGATATATATTGGCTCTTAATTCGAGTATCCTACTTTTTTTTTTTGTTTGAAATAACAGAAACATAAGCAACTAATGCCCCATAGTAGCTGAGCACTTTTCTTCTTTTTGCTTTCCTTCTCAAAACATATTTTATTTTTAAGAGCCAATAGCCACACATTATTTATTGAATAACAAGCTGCTATACTTTTAGTTTAACACCCTAAGTATCGCATCACTAAGATACGCGTAAATTGAAACGCGAATTATATTTGACTCGCCGAAGTTGGTTTTTTATATATTTTTATTCTATTTTTCTTTCGGCTTGAACAAGCATTTTTCAGCACATTTTTTCTACAATGAAGAGCCCATTGAACAACATTAGAGAGTCCAACGTTAGGTTTTCACCAATTTATTCACCAAAAACCAACTCAGCGATCGATCGGAAGAGAGTAAGGAAAGATAGTATTAAACCAATCATCGAGACTCCAGCAACAACTTCTTCCAATGTAAAAAAAAAAAAAAAAACAAGTTGCTATTAAAACTACAGTTGATTGAGCTTTTATTCAATAGGATGCTCAAGTAAAGACTTTTTCCGCAAAAGAAGAAACTGTAGAAGATACCAAAGTAGAGAAAGTTGAAAATGCGGTCAATGAAGAAGAAACTATACCAATGAATATTGATAAAGAAGACAAATCGTCAAGGGAAGAGATAGAAAGAGCTCGTGTAGCTAAAGATATTAGTCACCTGATGGCTACCGTGAAAGGTCTGCAACATTACTATAAATTAATAGATAAAATTGGTGAAGGATCATTTAGTACTGTATATAAGGCTCAAGATCTTCGAAGAAAATATTATAATAACGATGAATGGGAACCCCAGTTACTTAGTAATGCGGAGAATGCCTTTATATCACCAGCATCTACTCCAGTGAGAGATGAGCCTCAGTCACCTAGTAAAGTACTCAGTGATTATGTTGCTCTCAAACATATCTACCATACAAGTAGCCCTCGAAGAATTGTTAATGAAATCAAAATCTTGAGGCAACTAAAAGGAAGTAAATGCATCTCACCTCTGATTACAGCATTCCGTCAAGAAGATCATATATTTGTCGTTATGCCTTACATTCAACATGATGACTTTAAAAAGACCTTTTTTGAAATGGAACTAATAGATATCAAGTGCTATATGAAGTCTATAATGACAGCTTTACAACAACTTCACCGATACAAAATATTACATCGTGATGTTAAGCCAAACAATTTCTTGTACAATATTCGTAAAAGAACAGGTTATTTGATTGATTTTGGATTGGCAGAGGTAATATTTGCTTTGTAAAAGACTTTGATCAAATACTCATATGTATACTTGTAGTCAGAAAATGAATGCAAGGCATTGGAACAATATGTACAAAAGCAAGCAAAGCGATCACCCTACAGCATGTATGCCAGACCCACTAAACAAAACAATGACAGTAATAATAGCAATGCTGCTAACCCTAAAAATACTACAACACCAGTGCTATCTGCATTAACTAACAAAACAAGTGTCGTTCCCAGTTTTACATCAAGCATATCATCTACAAAGTCAGTATCATCTTCAAATTCCACCGCTTCTTCGATAAGTAATAGCACCGGTGATAGAATCAACTTTAGAAAGCGAGTTGCAGGCTATGTGCGAAATGATCCCAGGCACAGTATTCGAGCCAATCGTGCTGGAACTCGAGGTTTTAGAGCACCTGAAATACTCATGAGAGTGACTAGCCAAACTTGTGGTAAGTTTTTCCTAAATGCAAAAATGTTCATATATTCACTTTTTTTTTTTTTTGTCTAGCAATTGATATATGGGCTGTAGGTGTAATATTGCTATCCCTTTTTACTGGAAGATATCCTTTCTTTTTAGCCAACGATGAAGCAGAGTCCCTTATCGAAATTGCACAAATATACGGACATAAAGAGATGAAAGAGACAGCAGCAAAATACAGTAAGTCTGCTCTTATTTGTTACTGTTACATAAACTAATCTTTCTTTTAGATCGTCACTTTACTACAAATGTACCCATACCCCCCGAACGCATGTCATTTGAAAGACTCTGTGAAGTTTTAAATAAAGAGCGTATCCATACGTGGGATCAGAATGAATTTAAACAAGGCATTGATTTTCTAAACCGTTGTTTGGAGCTGGACCATAATACAAGAATAACCGCAGCAGAAGCATTAGAACATCCATTCCTTCAAATGTAGTGCATCCTTATACACAACTGTAATTATTGTTAATGATAATAAAATCCTACTTGATAATATTGTATCTTAGTTCATTGTAAATATGTGGCATAGTACTTGCCATTCATAATATTGTTTGTTAGTATTAGTTGCATTTTAAATGGAAAAAAAAAAAAAAAAGAGTTATAAGCATTACACTATTCAGCTTTTGCCATATGTATATATTCGAACAAAAGAACCGAATTGTATATATTTTGGCTTCTCGTCTGAGACAAGTAAAAGGAATTAGTCATCACCTTTTTGTTATTGCTCTTAAAAATAATTGAAGCTTGTTGTACCTATTATAAGGCTTCCTTCTAAATGAATAAAACGCGTTGAAGAACTATGCAACATTGATTTTCAGGTACATCTCATCTCAACCTAAAATATTATCTAAACTTGCTTCTACATGCATATAGTACGACCAATCAAGGGGTTATAGCCTGAAATTTACAAAAGACGATTGTTAGCTAAAATGACACAATAACATGGAGCCAGTCAAATAACCGTGGCTGTGGTATTTGACAAGTCCGAATCAGTAACTTAATATTATATATTTCGCATGAATGCTACTCAAAAAAATACGTCACAAAATGGATTTTCGCGATCAGAGAAGTTTTTTTGCTCACAATACCTTTTTTTTTTTTACTCGTTAAGGGAAGATGTCTTTTGTTGCTCAAAAGAAGCCATTTGCAAGTTTAATGGAAGAAGAGTCGTAAATATTAAAATTAGCGTTATTGGTATTTCCTTTTAACTTCTTTTAAAGAAACGGCTCAACGCCGCCTCTTTCACCTTTTCAGCCTTTTTCGGAACCAGTATTAATGACGATAGCAGAAAAGAAGTGGTGCAATCAGACGATAAAATCACTAAAGAAACACAAACGAGCCATTGCTTTTTTGGATCCAGTAGATCCTGTTCAATTCAATATTCCCGATTATTTTGACATTATTAAATCGCCTATGGATTTGGGCACAGTTGAAAACAATCTTTTAAATGATCAGTATTTTACTGTGGAAGCATTCAAGTCAGACATACAGCTTATCTTTGACAATTGTTATCTATACAACAATCCTGGAGATCCTGTTTGCTTAGATGCTAAAAAGTTAGAAGAACATTATCGCAAATTGTGTAAAAAAGAGCCCGCATACACTGAATCATTCATTGAAAAAAGCAACACTTTAAATGTTTGTTTGTTTTTATGAATTAGAGATTGACCCTGATATTGAATTATTTGTTTGTTATAGAATTACTCACAAACCCCAGCTTTGATACCAGCCACATATTCTAATATTAACAACAAGAACTCATCAACTTTGAATGTAAGACTACCAGCACCCGTACTTGATTACGATAATTCACAACCTGCCATTGACGACATAAAAACACCTCCGGAGAATTCCCTCTTCAAAATGAAGGGATCTCACTACAGAAAACATCTTATGGCCGACGATGACTTTAAGCGGTGTGAAGCTATCGTTAAAGAATTGAAAAAACCGAAATATCAGGGAATAAGCTGGCCATTTAGAAACCCTGTGGACGCTGCTGCTTGGGGAGCGACAGACTATTATGATATCATTAAAAACCCAATGGATATGACAACATACGAGCGTAAACTGTACAACTATGAATATGATTCAGAGAACGATTTAGTGAATGATATTCGTTTGATGTTCAAGAACTGCTATATTTATAATCCCCCGGACCATCTAGTCCATAATTTAGGCAAAGAATTTGAGCAAGTGTTTGAAAAACAATGGGCTACACTGCAGGCACGCAGTCAACACAGGAAGCTATTGTCAAAAAAAGCAACCTTGACAAGACAGCGAAGCCCACCTTCAGGTACGAAGAAAGCATTTGTGCTGCAAAAGACTGCAGGTTCTAACTTGAAATCATTACTTAGTTGCTTTGAATCAAAGCATGCCAAAACAAACTGTAAACCTATGTGGCAAGAGTACCGATAATGATGCTTATGTTAATGAAGAAGCAGAAATTCATATAAAAAAGAAAAAACGAGTATCGATACCTTTACCAAACCAAGACATATCTGGTAAAAAGTAGTTTTAGATATATTTTTCATTGTTGTTATTAAGCATTTACCTAGACCAAAAAAACAGCTCGAAAATTCTTAGACTGAAAACCTCTTCTACTAAAAAAACAAAAGAGGAGAAAGAAGCAACTGTAACATATAAATACATTGCCATGCAACTAAGTCTTCTAATTGGTTATATTCTAATATAGTCAATAACATCTAATGATTCACTGTCTAGCCGTATAGTTAACGGAGTGAAATCATCTATGTCCACTAAGCCTGCCTTTCCTCCAGAAGAGAGAAAAGCTAAGCCAAGTGTATGTTTGCTGTAATTATTGCGAAAGTCTAAAGTTATTCATTCAATTATATACTAGATACCCAGTGAAGATAATGAACAGCCTGTAGCTGCCAAAAAGTTACTAGTTTCTGTCAATCATCAAAAACCCAAAGAAACCGTATCACCTACTACCACTCTAAAAGCCAAAGAACCAGTTACTCCTGTCTCTACTTTTGACATTGGAGACCTATATAACAAGATTCACAACGAGAAGAAACTGAACGAACAAAAGGTGAGTTTTTTTTTTTTTTTTTTTTTTTTTTGAAAGCCAAATCTAATGTTAAAATAAAGAGACGAGAGGAACAGGCAAAATACGAGAAAATGGAGCGTACAAGGTTAGAAAGGGAGAAAGTGTCAAGTGAGGAAAGAATGAACCAAAAAAAGGAAGTCAACCAGCAAATGCAAATAAAACGACAGACAGATACAAAAGAGCGGCTAGAGAAGCTGGTTAGTACATCATTTTATCAAGTAAGTGAAATCCTTATCATTTATTTCATAATAGAACTCTAGTACTATTGATATGAGTGAACAAAAACTTGCGTTTGCCAAATTTGAAGCAGTTCATATGGCAAAAGACGCTGATTGGCGAGATGTTTATACATGGCAAAGAGATACAATTGATTATCGACATATACCTGCGCCTGGTTTTATCAAAAGAACAAATAGTATCAGCCTTCCTGAACTTCGCAAGCGATTGTTAAGTAAGCGAATACGGTTGGAAAACTCAAGAAGAAGTAACGATCAACCATATGATGAAGGGTCTGATATGGATATTGACTAATTTATATGTAAATAAAAATATTTTGCAGAATACCTGCAAAATCATCCTTACCTGAACTATCTACGTATATAAAAAGTATCGTGCTGAGTTTGGATCCGGGAATGTCTATCATTAAAGATGCAAACCCCTATAGGATTCAGGTACATTAAACAAAGAATATTATAAAAACTGGAGATAGCATGCACCCTGTGATGCGTTTGTTGAATTTCTTTTTCTTTTTTTTTTTTTTTTTTTTTATAGAATGAAGATCGTTTATATTCTTTTATTATTATTATATAGTAGATATGCTGTAGATGCCGCTTCACCAAACCCACTCTATCAATCTGGTATAAACATAGCATACTATGTATAATTACAAAAAGGTTAACAATAAACACAGCCTGTACACTAGTACAATCAAAAATTTATTGTTTCTTTGGAGCCAACTCACCGTCCAGGCAATTTGCTGTCAAAGTGGCTCAAAAACAGATTTTTTATTTAGATCTTACGAGTAATTTTGATTTGTTAACTGTAAGAGCCAACTGGACCGAGGTGTCTGATAAGACAGGGTTTCTTACTGATGGAACTATTGCGAGTTCTGCTGTAACAATAGCGGAGACTACTTGTCTAATTGATGGTGGCTACAATCAAAATTCATCTACTGTGAATATTACAAAATCATTTGATACTGTTTCAAACCGTTTCTCAACTATCAGTAACATTAATCGTAATTTAAGAACTCCTATGTAAGTCGTGTCATTGTTTGCATGATGTGCAACTATTTAAACGACACTAATATGTATAATAGATATATGGAATCAGCAGTGAGTGTCCCTAGCCAAGACAAGGTTTATTTTTGGGGCGGGTTAAAGTACGATTATAACGCAGTGTTTTTAAATCGTTTGATTTTAATATGTTATTAAAAATTCAAGAATAGTGGCGATCTTCCTGGTATGCAAGTATCAACATTGACTGTATTAGATTTAAGCCAAGTATGACTCTTTTATTATTATTATTATTATTATTCATGCCTAAACTAATGATAGAGTCCTTATTCCTGGAGTACAGGTGCATCTTTACCCACCAATGTAAACGGTCGATTTGGTCATACAGCGACATTAGACAACGAGGGAAAGAATATTTTTATTATTGGAGGAAAGACAAGGAATAATAGCATCTTTCATGATGGCATAGTGGACAATTCACAAGGTGCTGGCAATTTAGTTGACATGTATGATATCTTAATTTATAATACCTTAAACGCAAGCTGGAGAAGTGAGAGGGCCCAATCTGAAGGCTCCGTTTTTAGCAGATACATGCATACAGCTAACCTAAGTAAAGTAAAAAAAAAAAAAAAAGTAATATAACTTCAGCCTTTTAATGTTTATGTTAGTACCTCGCACCAATCAAATTATCATTTATGGAGGCGCCATTGATCAGAATAACGAGAACTGTATGTATAAATTACTATTATAATAGACACTGGGGCTTAACTGTCGTTATTATTTAGTTCCAAGGGCTGTCACTGATTATATTTATTATTTTGATACCTCCACCTTTAGATTTACAGAAAAGCGTATGATAAACGAGCGAGAATATGGACCAGGACCAAGGTTTGCTCACTCTGGTAACAAAAAATACGTCAAGTTAATAACAGCAAAAACAATTAACGCAGCTCTCCTTTTTTTTTTTTTCAGCGATTATATATAAAGATACACTCTTTGTTCTATTCGGTATAAATGATAAAGGAGAACTTACAGATGAAGGATTTTTCCTCAATATTAATAACTATACATGGATACCTGCTTATCCCCACCCTCTTCCTGATTATGGAGGGGTGTCGACAGGGTCAGAATTTGACAATAGTAAGAACAATGGAGGACTCGACGCCAAATCGATTATCGGCATTTCGATTGGTTCTGTACTTGTGGTAACAAATTCATATAGCCAAATTAAGCAGTTTGTTTACACTCTCTATAAGATTTTACTGATTTTAGTAGGTGTATTCTATACGTTTTATTTAAAGTTAAAGAAAAGCCACAGTGAAGACGAGTTAATAGTAAAAGAGTCTGAATTACCCCATTTGCATAAAGAATACAAAAGACAACATACTGGACCCATCTATGTTGATGTTGTGTCGTCAGACTCTGTTACATTACATGATAGTACTACTCCACCGCGTGGTTTTAGCACTGATCATATTGTGGTCCCTTCATCACCCTCGCAAAAGCCCAATCAACAACCTTCTTTTAGTGAACAATTTCACAACGGTAGTAGTCAATCTATACAACTCTCTCCCTTAAGAACACCAGTCACTCCTACATTCAATAATATACCTGTAGTTAAACCTTCAATATAATACAAGTTTATTTTGGCTAAAAATAATTCTCGTTTCTATTTAAAGCATAACGCGTCATAATAATAAAAAAAAAAAATGCATATTATATATATATAGGGAGAAGCATATAAAAAGAGAATGTTGTGGTTATCGTTGAAGTGCAGTAGTAGTATCTTCTTCTTTAGAAAAGAATCCATTAGTAGTTGTATCGTGATAGGAAGGTTGTAGGAAGGTATTTTCTGAACCCAAGAGGATACTTTTATCATGATGAAACTTTAAGGCTCCATGTAGTTTATAATAAGTAGTAGTGGTTGATTTGTTGTGTAATAGTGAAGGATAAGACAAGATAGGGGTACTTGAGTAGGTGTCACATGGCGGGTGATAATGACTACTACTGCTATTACTGCTACTGCTATAAGTCACGCTCTGACCACTTGTTATTGATGACGGATAAGGCTGGTTGTACATGGTTGTAGTAGTAGCAGTAGTAGTATTATCAAATATTTCAGTTGCTGGGTAGACATTGTAAGATTCGCCAAATAAATCGTGATAGTTTGGTGAACGAGATAGAGACGAAGAACGGGAGGATAAATGATCTGATGATACAAGAAGACTATTGGGCTCGGATTCCGAATGAGTAGTACTGGGAATTTCGGCTGTTGTACGAAGAGGGTTAAAGCGACCTAGTGTGCTAGTAGAAGAATGACGACGAGATACTTGTTGATTCTTTCTGTTAGAAACGAATTGAGAAAGAGAATTATGTCTTTTAATAGAGTGAACTGGTCTTTGTAAATTATCAATAAAATGTCTTTCTCTACCAGGAAGGATTGTCCAAAAACAGCCTTTCCGAGGTGGATTTTGACTAGAAATATCACGCTCTATCTTTACAAAAGATTTATGTAAGGAAAGGTTGTGTCTAATTGAATTCTACATAGTAATAAGTGTGAGCAAGTACATAGTCTTATGATGTATTCTCTACCTGCCAGCCTTGAGTATCGTTTGAATAAAAAGGATAGTTTTCTGTTATCCAAACATAGATATCATGTAATGTAAGTCTTCTTTCTTTACTAGTTAATATAGCATGACCAATAATAGTTGCATATGAATAAGGTGGTTTTTCATGTCGATTTATAGGATTCCATGAAGGATAAATCTGAATAGGTCCAGGTGGATATTCTTCAACATTGTCGTTTTTCCAGTTATTACATTCACTACTACGTTTACGTCGAATCACTTTTGTATTATTCATATTTTTATATATTTATATATATAAAAAAAAAAAAAAAAAAAAAAAAAAAAAAAAAAAGAAAAAATTATAGGCATCTTATAATAAAAAAAATAAAGTTACCACACTTTTTGACGATGAATATTTTTAATTTCTAATCTTGACCTGGAAGCGTTACACTAGTATGTATAATAACTCATTTGTTGTATTAAAAGGGCGTTTCTTTATAGGAAGAAACTCTTCCGAAGTAAAGGTGGTACGTGCGAATGACTGGGAGTTGTGACATGTTACATTTTCTCGGTTCTGATCTATCAAAATGCCGCCCGTTGTCTTTTCAAGGTTTTTTTTTTTTTTTTATTTATTTATTTAATATGAATAAATTACAGTTTACTTCTTTTTCTAGTTTTCTTGTTGAGGTTGATGCTTGGGTGTATTAACATTAAGTAATAAAGTATCAGCATCAAGCATAACCTTGTTACCAGATCTAGAAATGACACCAGCAATTTCACGAGCGGCTTCAATTCTCTTCAATTCCAAGAAACCTGGTTTATTCTTGATAGCTTCACCAATTAATTCAGCTGATTTAGCTTCACCTTGAGCGCGAACAATAATAGATTGCTTTTCTTGACGTGCTTTATCTACAATAAATGCTGCACGTTGAGCTTCTTGTTGAGCAATTTGTTTAGCTTCAACTGCACTTTCAAAAACAGGCGAGAAACCAACATGAGTAATAGAAACATCATCTAAAATAATATTGAAACGCAAAGCACGGCGAACTAAGTTTTCACGAACAAGACGAGACACACGTTCACGTTGAGTAATAAGTTGAGAAGCAGTGAATTGTGCAACTACAGACTTGAGCACTTCATTCACAATAGAAGGAAGAATACGCTCATCATAATCTTGACCAAGTGTACGATAAACTGTAGCAAGCTGATCAGGGCGAGGCTTTGAAAGTACACGACAAGTAATGTTGACCATTTGCAAATCTATACTAGTTCAATATCACACTGTAAATGCTTTTGTTTTCTCTTTACCTTTGGTACCAGTCAAAGAAGCAACATTACGGGGTTTGGCACGAACGTCGTAAATGACGGGGGTTTCAAACCAAGGAATCATAATGTGAGTACCTTCATTATAGATCTTGTCTTGGACACCAAAAATACGAGTATATTTAATAGCTCTATGACCACCATCAACTAATGACAAATTACAAGTTAATACCCTGGACAAAAAAAAATTTTTTTTTTTGTTTTTTCTTTTACCATTGAAAAGACAAGCATTAACACCATAGCCTAAACCACCGAGAACAGCGATTGCACCAATAGCACCACCAATACCTTTACCAGCGCCTTGAGGGAACATGCCACCTAATTTTTGAGCAGCCTGCTTAGCTTGTTGTGCCATATTATGTTATATATATATATAAAAAAAAAAAGTTATTTGGGAAATGTGAAAGGGTCAAAAATCCAAAGAACGATACTAGAAAAAAAAATGGAATTTCTCGAGTCACAGAAGTTAGCATGGCCCAATCATGACCAGTTGTTTCAATTTCAGTTCTTGATGGAGGAGGCTTTACCTAATAAGCTTGCAAACAAACAGGTGAATCGAAAATAGGGCTAGTTACAAAGACATAAATGAGCATTAGGTGCCGGGATAAACGTACGATATAGAACTATTGCTGTATTGATGTGGCCAAATACAGGATTTTACATTATATTTTATGTCGGCAACCTGCATCTAATCGTATAATTAACTCTTTTGGCATTCTACTATATGAAACACCTTCAAAAAGAGTGTGTGCTACCCAATTATACGTCTCATACACATGTAAATGTAACCCATGCGAGCAAGCAGCTATTGTACAACAAACAGTCTTTGTACATCAACATGTTCATAGACAACACTTAAATTATTAATGTAACAAGCAAACGATTGCTTATAGAAGACTCAAAGAAATTTAATACATAAAATGCATTAGAGGCACTATATGCAATCCAAAATCATATAAAAAATTGTCTCTCTATTGTTTGCTATTATTATAATAATTATCAATTACAATTTTGTACATTTCTTCATAGCTTGACGGACACCTAAATCTAGCATGATTTCTGTATATTATACAAAAAAAAAAAAAAAAAAAAAAGAGAAATGAGTATATGCGTGTTTCAAGATATAGAATACAATAAAAAATACCTTCTGAACCACCAGGGATAGCATAGGCACGCACTTCACGATACAAGCGTTCAATCTTTTCACCTTGACCACCGCGGGTGTAAGCCAAACCACCAAATATTTGGGCAGCTTCACGAGCACAGTATTCAAGAGTTTGCGTACTTTGAGCTTTCAAAAGAGCAATTGGACCTGCCAATACAGAGGCTTGTGATGCTTCAGGGAGAGTTTTGTACTGGAACAAGATGCTCTCAAGCCAGGCATGTGTGGCTTCACATTGACGAATCATATGGCCAAACTTATTTCTAATAACAGCATGGTCGATCAAGCGTTGGCCAAAGGTTTTACGTTTCAAAGCATACTAACCAAGAGATTAGAAGTCAATTTACCTAATAGCATTGTGTTGTAACTCACCCTTAATGCTTCTTCAATACAAACTCTGGATAAACGACTGGCTTGCATAACAATACCCAAACGTTCATGGTTAAAGTTGTGCATGACGTATTTAAAGCCTTCATTCAATTTGCCAATTAAATGGGTCTTGGGAACTTTGACGTCTTCAAAAGTGATATATGAGGTACCGGAGCCCCACATACCTTGACAGTCCATCTTTCTAGCGGATACACCAGGGAATGTACGTTCAATCAATAAAAGAGAGACACCAGCCATGCCTTCGCCACCAGTACGACAAGCGACAGTGTAATAATCAGCATAGGCACCTTGAGTAATCCATTTTTTCTCACCATTGACTAAGAAATAGTCACCCATATCTTTAGCCGTAGTTGAGAGGTTAGCAACATCCGAGCCGGCAGAAGGTTCAGTAATACACAACGAAATGATCTTTTTACCAGAAAGACATTCAGGAACAATACGATTTCTCAACTCTTCCTTGGCGAAATTCATCACAGGAGGAAGACCCTATATATATATAGAAAGTTAGATTTTTTTTTTTTTTGTCATTGTGTCTGTGTTCATATTTACAATAGCCAAACCACCTTCTAAGGCCCAAATAAGACCACCAGATCCACATCTAGCTAATTCGTCTATACAAATAAATTCGTGGAAAATGTCAAACTCTTCGGGTTTGACTCCGCCGGGTAAGGGGTAAGGGAATAAATGGGCCATTTTAGGGTTTGTTCCTGCACCAGACACAGCCGCAAGAAAACCAACTTCGGCAGCTCTCTTTAAAACAGACTTTGGAATTTCTTTATTCTCACTCCATTCATGACAGAAAGGTGTGATTTCTTTATCGACCCATTCACGAATAGCATTGCGGACCTTAATGTGAGATTCATTATAATAGGGGCTATTCATATTGACATGAGTGGACAATGCACTACTAAAAACGAGAAATCTTTACCTGTTCCATTCTTGGTACCAAGTAGGGTCACCATAAGGAAGCCCCTCACCAAACTTTGCAATTTGACCGCTTACACCAGTGTGAGTAGTAGTAGTAGTAGTAGTAGTAGTGACAGCAGGTTGAACTTTTTCAACAGGTTTTGTTTGTTCAGCAGCAGGAGTGGCTTCACCAATAACGCCAATTTGCATAGGAAGGCCCACGCGTTGCATGATAGATGCATTATGGAAGGTTTTGAATTGTTTTGAAGCGTCTTTGCCTGCCATTTTCAACAATACTTTCTTTCCACCAGGATGTTCAGTTAAAAATTTCGTGACATCAAACACTTTGCCATCAACAATGATCCAGCAATCTTTTGCAGTATTGTGCTCTTTTACTTCTTCAACAGTATATGTTTTCATTTATTTAATGCAACTAAAGGTAAGAAAAAAAAAAAAAAAAAGGAAATAGGATTAGGGATTTCTTTAAATGCCACAATACCCCACATTTTGTATTTTTGATGAGTAAGGCTATTTTTCATTTAAGCCAAACAAATTGCTTACCGATAATTTTAAATTTGCGGTTTCTCTTTAAAGACGTTAACGTGGGATTAAATTCTTTGATAAGCGAAACATATTTTATTATGATAATGTAAGCAGTAGAATTGGGGTTTCTTTATGTATCACCACCAAGAACTCGACCAACAATGTAAATAGCAGCATCAGCCGGAATTTTGTATTCAGCTAAGGTGTAGTTGTTTACAAGCTCTTTTGTGCCAAACATTAGTCTTTGAGCTTCAGGAGGATATCCCAATTCGTTATGTATTTTGCTTTTGAGTTCTTGTACAGTAAGATTGCTGTCCACTTCTATACCTACCGTTTTACCCGAGAATGTTTTTACAAAGATTTGCATCCCTCCGCAGCATGAATAGGACAGGTCCAAAATGTCATTGTTTTTAATATTACACTGGGACAATGTAGTTTCGTCATCAAGTATTTTTCCGTGAAATATCAAGAGCTTCTGAGCTTGAAGAACCACGTCAATCTGATCTTTGACAGCTTTGACTGTAGTTTCAGAGTCAATAGGTAAAGAAATAAACAAATTATTGATTGTTCTTATATTCAAGGTTTGTAACATTATATATGTAAGTTGCAGAAGAAGAAAGAAAAAAGAAAAAAAAGTTAAATAGTTGCAGTTTTGCATGAATTCTGCTGGTGTTTTATCACGTATAAAAAACTGAATGTATACCAAGAATAAAGATTAATTTGATGAAGAATAGTAGAGCAACAATACATAAGTCAATATTATAACATTTTGACAGTTACGTTAAAGTAACGGTAAGAAAGTAACACTTTACACACGAAGGCGTGTACATCTTGTGAAACCAGAAGCCTGTTGTTGTACAATAACTCCTTAACTTGTAAAATAAATCAACGACATCATCGGTTGCATTTTATCATACTATCTACCAGAGACAATGAATCAACATCTTTTTAGAAAAGGGGTCTCTATTCTAGCCTCGTAATTCAATTTTCATTGTTTTAACCATTACGCAAAACATTTCATTTCAATGTGGAATACGCCATTTTGTGTCAGCCGCCCATAAGTCGGATTAATTAATTTACAGACTTCAGAGATGCAACGTATAACTCGACTCTTGCACTATTATTATACACTGCTTAGTTATGCTCAATTTCAAACAAATTGGTCAACATAATATTGTATTTTATAATAAAAAGTAGTAGAAAATATTAAATCATTAAAAATTAGACGGGTACATTAAGCAATATTTTGTGTAAAATAAACATTATTTGTTCGCATAAAGGATGTTATTGACATTTCCAGCTACGTTAAAAATAACAGTAAGTATTCATATTCTAATATAAATAGATGATATTTATATACCATTGTCTTTAATTGTGTCTTCTCTCATATCAAAGCACCACTGGCCGTCTACAATAAACTTGTACTCGATATCTTTTGTAACATCTAAATTAGTGACTGTTGCTGTAAATATGAAACTAGAGTTGCTGATAGGCGACATTTCAATCGATTCTATTGTTATAAAAGTTAGCTCTGTTGATAGACGTATAGAATAAGGCTTTACCTTGCCAATTGTCAAAATCACCAGTCAATATAACACGATTGCCACCATAGGGCCAAGTGAACTATATAAGCAAATGTATTAGTGTCTATTATAATAATATCCTTTTATCAATTTACAGTTTTTTCAATCAATGTATTGGTAGGTTTAACATTTTGCGCAATATCCAATTGTTCGACAGTTTTCTCAGCTTGATTACTAAGTTGAGTGATCAATTTTTCGTCTTCTTTATGTGATGGTGTGACAGGCTGTACAATGACTACTGGTTCGATGACTTGGTTTTCGTCTTTAGACTTGTCGGTAAAAGGCAGCAACCAAACAGGCACATCAATTGAAGGGCGATTCAGTCTATGTAAGTTCTCATTGTAATAAGAAGGCTCCCTGTATGATTCCGTATAAAGTCCTTTGTTATTACGTTCAACATTTGAAATAGGTACATATGCAAAATTCATTGCACCCTGATACTTTCCAAATATTGAGTATTTTTCGTTCTTTTTCATTTTTGATTTGATGTCTTCTGGGACATGGGTGTATATTTTCTTTTGGTCTTTATAAAGTTCAACAGGCATTTTTTTTTTTTTTTTTTTTTTTACAGTGCTTCCACTCTCAATTTAGTATTAGAATGACAGCTTTATTCAAAATCATGGTTAGTTCATATAAATCTAGGTAGAATAAATTATAGATCACTCACTTTTTCTAATTGCTTTGGTAAATTTTTATATTTTAACCCAAAGAGAAAAGAAAAAGGGAGCACAAGATGGATTTTATAATAGCAAGAGAAAATAACCGTCACATGATCAAAATTTCACTACATTTCACTCTGATTACTTTTTTGAATTATTTTGGATACTTGTGTGAGGATAAATTGCCCAGAAAAATGAAACTAATTTGATCAAGTATTCGAAGCTAATTTGCCCTGCTTTTTGAAAATAAATTGCTTACTTTTTACAATAAGATTACCAACCTTGGTCTTTGGCCAGTCTTCGTTACTATAAAGTCCAATCTTCGCTTTGATTAACGTACAAGGAGTGAGCATCACGTTGTTTTGATAATATAAGTTATATGATTATAAAATATATCATCCAAGTTACGATCTTGAGTATAAAGGTTATATAAAAGCATATAGAGAGCTGTCAATTAAAGTATGTCGATATTTGTTTTATGTACGTCTAAATATAGGTTTGTCTTATGTAATTGAGGGGACAAACTAATATTATATAGTGATATTCAGTTATGAATCGGTTAAGCTATGAAGTAAAAAGACCAAAGTTTATTTAATTTGAGTTATTTAAAAATGATAAAAGTCACGTAACATTGTTAATAGATAAACTTTGGTTGACAATAGTAAAGGAGGGTATTGGTTTCACAATGTTAACTCAAAGCGTGTGGCGATGAAAGGCCATTTTTAGTGTTGAATAGGATGCATGTCTATCAAACAGACCTTTCTCGATTCCCTTGTCATAACAAGATGACCATTTCATTTTGCCTTGGTTTTGTTTCATGAACTCCTTTACAAATATAAGGTCCTTGGATTCAGTGGTTTGAATAGGTGTTACACAGACGGACTCTCCTTCCCCTATACAACGTCGTTTAAAGTTTTCCGCAAAGCTGACACCATCCTCTGCGTATTTTTCAATACGTTTCCGTGAGATTTCATCGTTTAAAGTGTTATTATGAATAACTTTTTTAAATTGAGATGCAACAGCATCACAAAAGGATTCAATCTCAATGTCCCGAATTACTTTGCTGTTCGATTCACAGGTAAAGATTTGAAAAGCTATTCTGTAAATTTTTTGAAGCGTTGAATCCATGTATTCATCTAAGGCAACAATATGTTTTTTTTTGCTGTGTTAGAAAGTGAATTAACGCAATCATTTTTGGCATTGGTACTTGTATTAGCGATGCGATCGAGTCAGCATTGTAAATATGAACTTGTTTTGCCCAAAGCGAACTGGAAAGTATATAGTACGGCTCATTATCGCGTTTGGTAAAGTTTTCCTCGCGAAAATGTTTGCTTGAGAACCCATCAATATTGATGACTATAACAATTGGGAGAATCTTTGTTTGATCAAATACATTCAACGAATATTGCATTAATCGTACAATAAACTCATGTGTCACCTTCTTCTGAATCTCTACTATGACAGACGCAAGATTCTTGATTTTATCTTGAGGATAATATGTTATGTCAGTCCTTTTGTTGTCGTTTTGTTCAGTTGGTCCGTTATAATATGCAGAGCCACAAATACCACCGCCAACAACGGAATTAATTATAATATCCTTTATATAATCTGTACGGAGCAATGCTTTACTGCAAGAATCGTTTCCTGGTATAACTGGTAAGGACAACGTATATAAATCTTCGGTGTCAAGGGCATTGCATAACGCATTGCCACGCGTAAAGGCTGTCATTGCTGTAAGTGTGAAAGGAAGAAGAATTTTTTTTTTTACAAACACGGAAAGAGAGCCTGTCTATTTCCTCATTTCCTATTTTGAGGGAACCGGTGGGAGTTTTTTTTCCAGAGTGTTTGTTACTTTCGTTACTTTCGTTACTTTCGTTACTTTCGTTACTTTCGTTACTTTCGTTACTTTCGTTACTTTCGTTGAAGCATTTATGGAAAACTATTGATTGAGTGTCGGGCAATATTACGAAGAGCTTTTCTGCTTTTGCTTTCGCTAACTTCAGTAACTTCAGTTTTTTAACCCTTCAGTTAACAGTGCCTTTGACAATCGATCAAAAGTTTTCAAGTTCTTCTATGCTCCTTTGTAGGAAAACGAATTCGAAAAGCTCGGTAAGTACTGTGATAAAGTCAACAAAATGCCAAGATTGTAAGAATCGATTTCCTCTTCTTCGTTTCCTTGCTCATCTATAAAATCCTATTTTATTCGTCTTTGCAAAAAAAAAAAAAGAAACTGCTTTTCATTTGGTTGCTGTGAAAATAACAGTTAAAGAAAACACAACAATTGAGTAATACTAAAGCGAAGATTAAGCGAAGATTGGACTTTATAGTAACGAAGACTGGCCAAAGACCAAGGTTGGTAATCTTATTGTAAAAAGTAAGCAATTTATTTTCAAAAAGCAGGGCAAATTAGCTTCGAATACTTGATCAAATTAGTTTCATTTTTCTGGGCAATTTATCCTCACACAAGTATCCAAAATAATTCAAAAAAGTAATCAGAGTTTTCAAGCATTCGGTAAATTGAGAGTGGAAGCACTGTACTACTTCTGACATTTATATTTATAGGCTAATTCTTGGTACATGTACTATTTTCACGTACTTTTTCAAAAAATTGCGGTTTTGCTAAATGCATCCGTTCATTACATGTAGATTTCTGTTGAATCTTTACTGAGCATTAAATGCATCCTTTGTATAATATATCTAGCTGGTCTTGAGACAATGAACCCTATTTATTGACATAAGCATAGAACAAAGAAACATAAGCAAGTCGGCAGACTGGCAACATTTCTTTTATTTATAAATAGGAACAGCTTTGATTGTTATTCTTTTTCTTTTACTTTTCTTTTATACGTTTTATGCAAACTTATCATCCAAGAAGAGGATTTACTGGAAAGCAAAACAAGACTCTACAAAAGTCTTCCCTCAATAACGGTTGTGCTATTCTTACACTTTTACCGTGTGTAGTGAATGCGTACAAATAGCAAATCCCTAGAAACCCCTTTTACAAGTCCACGCCAGGTTTTTTGCAATTTTTTGAAAAAGTACGTGAAAATAGTACATGTACCAAGAATTAGCCTATTAATATAAATGTCAGAAGTAGTAATAATTGATCAATGATTTATTTGATTCTTATGTAAGCGTGCATTTTGGTTCCTGAGCCACAAAGCTATTCAGCTACGTAACCTAAAATGAGAGTCGGTGTATGAAATCCTTTCTACGTCACTCAAATGAAAAGTCGGTGTATGAAATGTCGTCAAAAGAGATGGTGCATTGCTTAAATCAGCTAAGCAGATGGCCATGATGATAGTTAAAAAAATATCAGACTACTGAAATACAGCGTGGTAAAGAAAATTTGGTAAAAAAAAAAAGTAAAGACAGTAGTCTATTACTAGCTATTATTTTAAAAGTGTATTTATTTATAATGAATCTAAAATATATTTATTCTATCTAAAAGTATTTTTTTTTTTTTTGAAATCATGTTCTTTTATATTTTTTTTGTGGTGTTTATGCATTTTCATATTTTTTTTTGGATTCATTAGAGTGTTTTCAATATTCTTGTGGTTGTTGTTGACACTTTTAACAAACATGTTGTATCTTTCGAAATTAAAAGCCCAAAAGCAAGAAATTGGGCCATACTTTTTTATGCAGTCGTTAAGGTGGAGGTGGAAAAGTTGATTTGTATTGACTTTTTGTTTGCCGTAGATGATTTCAAATTCTTTACAGAATTCGATTAACAGTTTGTAGCATTGTAGGACATCTTCTTCAGAAATTACTTGTTCTTCGAATTTACAGAGTACTGTTCTAAATTTTAAAAAGTTTTTAAATTCGGATGCGGTTAAACATTTCTGTAGATGTTGAGGAGCCATCGCAATTGCCCAAGTTTTCCATTCTGCTGCTTTTAAATACTTGTGACCTTCACCTATTTGTGCTTTTCGAGGAATTGAACCTAAGCGGTATTCAGAGTCGGCGTAGAGTTTGGTGTTGGTAAAGTATTCTTGTATATTTTTTAAATCTTGGTTATTAAATCGTTTTCTTTCAATCCAGAGTTCCACCATATGCTTGAGCGTCCCAAGGTAGAGATTATGCATCGGTTCTATGACTGTAAAGCCAGAAGCATCAAAGTATGGCAATCTATGGAGAGCGGTCCATCTTGTCCCTGTTTCAGAAGCCAGATTATCCCTTTCTATTTGAGTTGATGCCGATCGGTACATAGCTGCTTCACGATCTGTGGTGGCTTTATCCCGGGTAACCCAACTATCACACTCAAAACCAGACCAGTCTCTTCTATTTCTTCCTTCAACTGAGCCAAATCTGTATTTGCAATGGTGGCAGCCTGAAAAACCATGGTGGAAAATGAATCCCGAGACCTTCTTTGCGGCAGGGAGATTTCAGCAGACAAGAGACAAGGCCGCTTTCACAACATTTGTTTCGATGGCACCGTCAGGCATTCGCATTTCGATTTCAACACCTTTCATCAAAATTTCTAACTCATCAACCATGGGCTTCAAGTAATTAGAGATCTGATCGACGTTGGGTTCACTAGGGCCAGGGATGATACCAACGAGGATAAGGTTTTCCTTCAAGTCACGACCATGGGCTTTGGGGAGATTTTGTATGGTGAGGTAAATGCTGCCGCATGAATTTGGGGAAGTATTGTAGACGTTGTACCAGTCTACATTCAAGATGAGCATGAGGTGGTATTTGGATTCGAAGGTGAAAGAAAGAGAGTCGCTAGGTCGTAACTTGAAGGTTTGGAAAACTGTGCCATCGTAGATATTGGAATATATGTTGGAAGGAGTGAACCGTTTTTGACGCCATTCGGTGATGGAAGAAACAAAGGAGGGATGAACAAAGAATTTTTTTAAGGTGGATATCAGTGAATTGTAAGGGAAAGACTTGAAAGGGGAACGACGTAAAGATGGTTGTTTATATAAAGATGAAGAGCAGCATTGAGTGACAGGAGTTGAAGGATCGTGAATTTTGTGACAGTGCTGACAGGCAGCGTAGGATTTGACTCCTTCATCAAACACCTTCTTGAACGTTTTATCATTAAGCAAGGTACGGAAGCGTTTAGGAAAACGGTATTTTGCTTGAGTGATGATGAGGATGGCATTGGCGAAAAACATGATTTGTTCAAGAAGCAGTTCAGGTGTTTGGTGGATGTATAAAGTCATGATCAATACAAATAAGATAGTAACAATATCACCAGTGTTAGATTCTAGACATACAAAAAAAAAAAGAAGGTGAATTATCATAGAAATGAAAGCGCATTTACTAAAAGTTAACCTTTAAAATTGGGAGCATTGTTTTCTTCAGGATCAGCAGCATAAGCATCTTCGTCGTCTTCATTTTCAGCATCAGTTGGAACATCTAGAAATTACAAGATTAGTTGACTGCAATTACCATTTGAATCAAGTTTAATATTTACGAGTAGAGCTGGTGACCTCTTCAACGTGTTCTAACTTTCTTCTTTTTGGGTTGACTAGTTAATTACGGTAAACTGTTAGATACAACGAACAGATGTATATTATAATTTTAATAATATATTACCTTGCGTGGACCATGCAGTATAGGAAACACCTTTGAAAGTATACTTGTTTCGGTGGCCAAGGAGGGTTGATCTGGTATGATATCTTTCGGCTTCAGTAGCGCAGCCAGCGCAGAAATCACATTCACAGAAATAGAGTTCAGCAACCATGCATAGTAATAAAGTAAGTAGTTAAATAATGAAATGAATGGAGAGGAATAAAGAAAAATTATCATCCTTTTATACCTCTTTACTGGATAATTGAATTATTTGATTCTTGATCTAATCGAAAAAATGCATTACTAATTGTTTGATTTATTGGTACCTTTTTTTGGTTTACTCAATTTGGAAATTATGCATTTTGATTCGTGTCAAAATAGTTTATCCAGAAAATTTTTTTTCGGATCAATATTTTTATCAGATTTTTTACTTGTTCACTTTTCCTTTTTTTTTTCCACTAATTATTAGTATTAATAACATGGATCAAGTAAACTGCAAAGACCTTTTAAGCCAAGTTTTCCAAGTTGCCATGGGCAGAAAAGCTGGAACAAAAAAGCAGTCTCCTGGCTATCTCACAGAAACAGCATGGAACTGTTATCTCTATGGAAATAAAGACGGTGATGATTGCTATGGATATGAAGATCTCCCAGTAGAATCATACGAAAGTATTAAATGGAACAACGAATTTAAAGACAACAAGCTCATGTCTTCAGGTAATGTAGACATTCCTAATGAATACGAATGTCTGATTAGGTACTACAAATACATTGCCAACTACGATTTGCCTCTTGTTGCTGATTACGAAATGAGCAACATTAACCAGGTTGCTTTCTCGAATCAAGTGGAGAAATTCAAGTCAATTCGAATTCTCGGGCGTCAATATAATGCAGCTGACAAAAATAATACTTGTGGATATTATTGTGCTTATCAACTTGATGATCAAGGTGAAGAGCAGTTGAGGCCATGCCAAATTTTATTCTTTTTTATGCACAACTTGAAATATCAACTTTTTGATGGCTCAATACACAGTACCACGCACTATCTCGCTTTTGTTCGCTGGTTCAAGTATCCCACTCCCAACACAACACTAAGTGAGTTTAGTTCTGGCAATACCTTGTGCTGGCATAATTCCTTTGAAGATATGTCCGAATACAGCATTCTACCAACTCAAAAACTTAACTCTGGCGTCACTATTCGCTTAGATTATCTAACAAATATCAACATTGTCACCTTTTTACCAAGAAAAATACATTAAAGTAAATATTATTTATTTTATACACATATTTTATTATTGCTTTTTTTTTTAATTATTGTTATCTGTTGTTGTATAAGACCAGCGAGGTACTCTTGACTTGCTTTGAGGATCCAACGACTTTTCGACAAACTCAACAGCATCACGGGGAGCAGCACTGTTGGCCCTTCTTGAATACAGCTTATGAACTCTGTCACAATTATCCAAGAATTTTATAGCCTATTGATATATAAAAAAAAGGTGAGTATGTCTATATGAAAGTTGTAAAATAAATAAAACTTACTGTTTCTGATCTATAGATAGGGCGATTTCGACGGTAATCTTGTCACAACACCTTCCATATTCTTCTCAACAGGCTCGTCCTCAGACATCTCACCCTCCTCAAGAAATTCTTGACACCTTGGCAGCGTCATGAATTCATAGAATTCCTCCGAGTGATTCATGTATGCCTTTAATCGGTTATCACGCAGCTATAAAAACATATAATTAACGTATTGTTCAGTAAAGCAATAATAGGTATTAATGTACGTACGTTTCGTTGTCGATTTCTTTTTAAATGTTGGGCTTCTATTTGTCTTTGCTGCTGTTCAGGTAATTCTGCAGTTTTTATAATTTTTTTCATTTTGTCTAAACGGGAACTATAATGGGCTTTGATATACAATGCTTGGTCAGGATCATCAAAAATTCCAGCCTTCGAAAATAGGCCTTGTACTTCTGACCTTGATAGCAAATACTCGGTCAGCTTGCTCAACACCCCATGATTGTATGCGTTCAATGTAAGTGAAAACTTTGGGTCAAAAGCACCATTGTTTATAAATACATGCTCTTCTAATGTACGGAATTGAGACTAAAAACGTACAATTATTAGTTATTTGTAGTATGAACAGCTACGGTATTCCAAAATATTACCCTTAACTGGTTTTCGGTTGCACTGTCTTCAATTCTTGGTCTTTTCCTTCTATTGGATTGTCTTGAAGCAGAACGACGGGAATTTATTTGCGCTTGTTCAATGACTTCTAATCTGCCGGTTAATTCTTCGGTTCTGGCTGTCAAGTCAACTACTTGTTGTTGCATATTGGTAAGTAAATTTAACATCTTAATTTGATAAGCAGCGGCAGAGGCAGTGGTAGGTTGTCCTCTTCGTGGAGGGATCGAGGAATTACGTCTATTAAGGGAGGAACCAGCACAAGATTGAATAGTAGGGATGTTATTACGAGAAGCAGGCATTTTGAAACTTGAATAATAGACTTTATGTAAAATAAAAAAAGAAAAAAAAAAAAGACAACACAATATCTGATTTTTCATATGATTTTTATAGTTGTCGAAAAAAAAAACTTGATTTCGGTAAAACTTTTCGTTGCCTAGCAACGAATCGAGATTAAAGACCGGAATCTGTATATTTACAAAAAAGGTACCCTCAACCATTATATTGGTTTCTACTGTCGTATTTGAGGGTAGTTTGTATAATAAAATATTTAGAGTTATTAGAAATACTGTATTATGATTTGTGGATTAATTGTATTATAAAACTTGTATAATTGTTCTGTGAGAATCACATTTGAAACATAAAACTCTACTTGGATCATGGTTAAACCAATTTATAAGAGTATCGTACACCTTAATCAAGGATACTATAATATAAAGCAAGTTGCCATACTTACAATTATACATATTATAGAACTTGATTACTCATGATCTAATACAAGGCCTAGAATGTGAAGTGATGATGATTCACCTGTAAGATTAGCTACCTTACTTGTGAGAAGAACAGGGTTGTCATCATGACGCACTAGAACTTGACGATTATGAGCCCTAACATGCTATATGGTTTTGGAATCATATGGTTGAATTAATATATTTGTTGGGAAATATATTAATTCAAAAGGCTAGCTTTATAGTAGGCTTTCAGTGCTGCTCCCTGGCTAGAGATAAAGTAGATCTTGAACCTTGGTGTTATTTTCTAGCTTTATCACCCTCACTGTTCGTTCGTATGATACCGGGTACTGGCTTCTTGGCTATTTATATAAGTTCTGTTAAACAGTACTTTAGCACACTTAGTCTAGGCTTTGCCTAGAACACGTGCAGAGGTATTGGGAATTTATATAATTAGTTGCTCCCTTGGATGATAGGACCTGTTTAAGAGCAATGGTCTCATGAGTCAATTCTAACGAGTAGACAAGTGAAACCAGAAAGAAACTCTATCCACTTATAAACCACCTAACCATGACCAGATTATGCAGAATATTCATGCTAATTTACGTAGAGAAAAGTATAAATAGATTAGATATTTCAGCAGTAGTTTAAAAGTTTGAGTTTTAAGTTTTAATTTATATTTTAAAATTTCTAATAAACTTTTTAATTTGATCTCATCAACTTTCAACGACCTTAAAGAATTGTCAAGATACCACAGATATGCTTAGAGGAGGGGTTTACTATTAACCCTTGAATATCTTGTACTGTTATTAGGGTGATGTTTAGACTCTAAAATGTATTTGTGTTTTTTTTATTTTCTCTAATAGAAGTTAATAATATAACAATGGCTTTAATTATACACAAAAAGAAGAAGGAGGGTCGTTTTAGGCATTATTCACAATAGTCAATGTGACATTTTGCTCAAGTACAGAGTCACAGCGGGTGAATGGGGCTTTACCGTCATTAGTTTTAGAGCAAGGCTGTGTAGAGCTAGAATAAAAAAGAAAGGTGAATATTGGTGACTATTTTGCCAACTAATGAGAAAAGAAGAGGACTTACTTTGCTGTGACGATAAAAGCGTAAGTGCCATTCTTTATATCTCCTGGAATGTTCCAAACATCGTGAATAGAGCTTCCACTTTCATTTTTACCAGCCATCCACTTTAAGTTTGTAAAATTACTAATGAGTGTGTTTGATTCGAGGTGAACTAATGAGGTGTTTGCAGACCAATATTTTGTCATACCAATAAAGCGCACTGACCATAATATTAATATGACATATTTAAACATTAATAGAGAATGACTTATTACCTTTATATCTTAGATCCATGATATCTTTTGCATTGTAAACAGCATTGCGAGGAGGACTGTAAATAATGATTTGGTCAGCTTTTACAAATAATAGTAAAAAAGCGATGAGGGCAACAAGTAAAAGGCTTTGTTTGAACATTTTGTAAAATTGATAAAGGAATGCAGTTTAACAATACAAAGGGTTTTTATATCTTTTTTTTTTTTTTTTAATTAAATTAATGTTGTTGGGGGAGGGGGAAAAGAAGGAGTTGAAAGAGGTCATTTATAGCCTGTTTTTTTTTTGGATTTCTTTATTAATTAACATTTGGTTTATTGCATTAAATTACTACTCTATTTTTGAAGTTACTTCACCCCCTTAATTCCTTTGTTAAATGAATTACGCCTATTATAATAACATTTTATTGTCCTAAAACCTATATTTGTCTCAAACAAACAAAAAGAAATGTAGATCATTTCTCAGTTTAAAAAGAGAGTTGACAACTAAAAGACGCGACAACCAACAACAGAGCAAGTAAATCTATTTTTAATGTATTTTAGGTCCACCTAATAGCCTATTACTATGCACAATGTTCATTGATTTAAAATAAATCTTTCTCTTCTTTATTTCATCAGTTACTGGAATATTGGACAATCAAGCTTAAATCGTGTTAGACAACATGTCTCAGAATGCTCCTCGGTTCAACACGAACAACTCCATATCTTTTGTCAGGCGACAATATGTCTGAGACATACCGCACATTACAAAGTTGCCTATACACGAAAATGCTGCATCATACATGAAAATTCAAAAAAAAAGAAAAAAAAAAAAAAGATAATCTTGCCGTGTACACCATTTCTTTCATGTCTGCAAGGGGAAAAATATATTAATTAATTATTCACAGTAGCATATTCTACTCTGTTACCACTTTTTACACGTAGCTTTACCAACTTCCGCTTGTTTAAACATTTAGGAAGAACACTTGACTTAAATAAACAAAAGTATCTTTCAATTAACTAAAATTGCTCAATAGACTTCAGATGTAAAGAGAATAGGGAGGCAGGTATACAGCTATTACTTATTCAGCTCAATTAGAGCGGAAAACCGACCCATCAAACACTCTATTACTCTCATGTTTGCGATATAATCTTCACTTTAAATTTCCAATGTGGCGTTAATAATAGGATTTCGCCAAGTACAATGAACCCTATTTCTCACATAACAAATCAACCATGATAGAATAAAGAGCCATAACATTTTCTTTTATAAATAGGAACGGCTTTTATAGCTACTCTTTTTCTTTTACTCTGATTTTATACATTTTATGCAAACGTATAGCATTCGGGAAGGAAATTCACTGAAAGAAAACAAGACCAAATGAAAGCCTTCAATTTTGAAAAGCTCTTGATATGTAACGTTTATGCTCTTCTTATACTCTTGTCGTGTGCATTTAACAAACTCCTATTTTAGCAGCATCGGTGACTATGTCAACATCGTTCAATATTTAGCGCGTTAATGTTGGTGCCCTGTGTTGATGTCAGTGTCGGCGGTTTTGTCTTTCAAAGTAAAAAAGTTCTCTACCAAAGGAATTTGAAAATCCTGGACCAAAAGTGTAACTCCAAGAGAATTTTGGGCTCAGAAGGCAAACTTTATTTATTTCTTTAAAATCCATCAAAGTAATATAGACATGAATCAGCTTGTGGCACTTGCTTACCTTACTACCTGTCAATCTTAAAGCTTAAGATCATTAGGATACGCATATGATTCAACCATACGCTTTTTATACTCAATTTGGGTGACTAACATGAGACCAAAATAAAGAAAGCCAAACCAACATTTTTTTGCTCATCTCAAACATATACATATGCACCAACTTCATTTTAACTTATGGACTTATCAACCAAGTGAGTTTTTTATAAGATAGAGAGCACATCATTCTTATCTATATCATAAAGCTATTGGACTATGCTTGGATAATGATTCGACAAGCCAATCAAAAATTCCCTATCACCTTTATCTTTTTTTTTTCTCATTGTCCATCATTCCATGGTAAATCGAGATTGTGTGAGGGAAACGTCTTTTGCAAACTTCAGATTAAACAGCCTTGAGAAGATTCCAGACGTGGCTAAACGTACATCATGTTACACATTTTCCAGCAGTGGAGATGAGTTTCCCGTTTTTTTTTTTTTTTTTTTTTATTTTATTGAAAAAAAGAAATACTCGAAAGTCCATACAACATCAAAATAGAGTTAAAAAGTAAATGGGCAGATACAGAGAGACATTTGACGCGTTACTGATAATCTTCTAAACAGTCTGTAATACAATCTAGTATGCATGCAAGATACATGCTTTTCTGATAATAAAAGATAGGATCGTGACTGTTATCTTATATTGAGATATCTATATTATTCTGCTGTAAGACTTCCCTAGCTTTCTTAACGCCCTTTCAATAATAATACACCCTGTTTTGTTTATTTTTCTTTATTTTCTACCTGTTGCTGACTTTTTGCTATGGAATTAAAAAATTTAAAGTTTCCGATTTTTCTCACGGGCATGGTACAAAAACAAATGGAAAAATCTACTAACAAAACTTCATTTTATATTATAAGAGTAGTAGTTGATCATTAAATTTCAAAAGTAGAGCCAATCCAATTTTAAATAAGCTGATCTTTTCTAATATCTAATCACCTTGAAAGACAGTATCATCTAAGCAAGATAATCACCTACTATTTTCCGGAAATTGCCGGACTAAAATGAAAACATGCACTCTAAATGTGGAGGAACCAATCAGCACTATTTGACAGAAAACTTATAAATTATTTAGGATCGCTTATTTTTTTTTTAACGTGCCTTTTTCTCCCACGAAACAAACAAAATAAACAAAATGGCTACTCCCACCCTTGCTCACTTCAAGTTACCTGAAATCCACAATGAGCCTATGGTAAATAGTACTTTTAAACACGAAATACAATATAACCGTACTCACCATTCTAATGATAGCTTAACTACGCTCCTGGTTCTGCTGAAAGAGCCAAGATTGAAGCTGCTGTTAACGAATTAGCTGCTCAAGAACCTCTTGAAATTCCTGTTGTTATCAACGGTGAAGAAATCTTCACTGGTAAGGTTGCTGAACAATATAACCCTTCCAACCATAAGTCTGTTGTTGCCAAATACCACGAAGCCGATGCTGCCCTTACTCAAAAGGCCATCGATGGTGCTTTAGCTGCCAAGGAACAATGGGAAGCTCTCCCCTTCAACGATCGTGTTGCTGTCTTTTTGAAAGCTGCTGATTTATTATCTTCCAAGTATAGGTAAGTTAAACATGGGATAAAAAGAGAATTGTAATATTCATTATTTTATTGTAGATATAAGCTTATGGCTGCTACTATGCTTGGTCAAGGTAAGAACATCTGGCAAGCCGAAATTGATGCTGCTGCTGAACTCTGTGATTTCTTGCGTTTCAACTGTAAGTACGCTGAAGAAATCTATTCTCAACAACCCCCCAAGAACGCTCCTGGTACCTGGAACCGTACTGAATTCCGTGGTCTTGAAGGTTTCGTCTTGGCTATCTCTCCTTTCAACTTTACCGCTATTGGTGGCAACTTGCCTGCTGCCCCTGCCTTGATGGGTAACGTTGTTCTCTGGAAGCCTTCTCCTTGTGCTGTCTTGTCCAACTACTTGTTCTACCAAATCTTGGTTGAAGCCGGTCTCCCTGCTGGTGTTATCCAATTTGTCCCTGGTCCTGCTGAAGAAATCTGTGGTCACGCTATCAACAGCCGCGATTTCGCCAGTCTTCACTTTACTGGTTCCACCCACGTCTTCCGTAACTTGTGGCAACAAATCGGTAACAACATCCATCAATACAAGAGCTACCCTCGTATTGTAGGTGAAACTGGTGGTAAGAACTACCATTTGTTGCACCCTAGCCTCGACGAAGCTGGTGTTTCCCACGCTGTCCTTCAAACTATTCGTGGTGCCTTTGAATACCAAGGTCAAAAGTGCTCCGCTTGTTCTCGTGTTTATGTCCCCGCTTCCTTGTTCCCTCAATTCAAGAAGGAGTTAGTTGAAGAACACGCCAAGATCACTCAAGGTCCCGTCAATGAATTCCATCATTTCGCTGGTCCCGTTATCAACAAGGTCGCTTTCGATAAGATCAAGAGCTACATTGACCACGCTGCTACTAACGACGAGTGTGAAATTATTGCTGGTGGTAAGTACGATGATAGCGTTGGTTACTTTGTTACTCCTACTGTCATTGTCACCAAGGACAAGTTCACCAAGACTTTAACTGAAGAAATCTTTGGTCCTGTTGTCACTATCTATGTTTATGATGATGTTGATTTCGAAGCTACCTGTAAGCTCATTGGCGAAACTACTGAATACGGTTTGACTGGTTCTCTCTTTGCCAGAGATCGTAATGCTGTCGTCAAGGGTTCCAACTTGTTGCGTAACACTGCTGGTAACTTCTATATTAACGATAAGTGTACTGGTGCTGTTGTTGGTCAACAACCCTTCGGTGGTGGACGTGCTTCTGGTACCAACGATAAGGCTGGTTCTTGGTCTCTTCTTACTCGTTTCATCTCTACTCGTACCATCAAGGAAAGTTTCGTACCTATCGAAGCTTTTGCCTACCCCTCTAACGCCATCTAAAAAAAAAAAAAACCTTTTATAATCAACCTCTTTTCATCCCTTGTAAAAACTAACCAACTGAATTATTAGAGCCCTTTCATCATTTTTTTTGTAAATATATTAGAGTTGGGGAAGACTTATATATAAAAATAATAAAAAGAAAAGAGGAAGACATTATTCTTCATAAACTAATCACATAACCTTACTTTTGCTTCTTTTTGTACGGCTATTATTAACTGTTTGTTGTTATCGTCACTTGAGGAGTGGCTGGTGTAATTGTCTGAATTTCAAGTGTAAAAAAAAAAAAAAACGATTCTAAAAAATACTTGAAATCTTCCCTTTTCGCATCCAAGTCGAACTTAAAGGTAAAGTCATCCATCCATCCCCAACCATATAACAAAATCTTTATGGAAGATTACTGCGGTTATATGGTTTAGCAAACACTTTTTTGAATCGCAAATGGGGCGACACTCAATGAAGTTTGAATTGCTAAAGTTCTAATTTGAAATTACTTAGAACATGGTCAGAGTTTCTGTTTTGCAAGATTGTTTAAACAACATTAACAACGCTGAAAAGCGCGGTAAGAGACAAGTTTTGGTTCGCCCTTCTTCTAAGGTTATTGTCAAGTTCTTAACCGTCATGCAAAAGCATGGTAAGTCTCTTCCCCCCCCTTTTTTTTATAATCACCGTAGTATAACTGGTTGTATATTCTCTTTTATTACCACAATATATGATTTTTAAATCTACGGCAAATTGATATTTCTCTTCTATTTTGAACCCTTACATCAACGTGTTGTTTGGGTTTATTCTTTATTTTAAATAGTGGAATACATTATTCTAATTGATTTACTTTTTAATAGGTTATATTGGTGAATTCGAAATTATTGACGATCACCGCTCTGGCAAGATTGTTATTCAACTTCTTGGCCGTCTTAACAAGTGTGGTGTTATCTCTCCCCGTTTCAACATCAAGCTCACTGAACTTGAAAAGTGGACTGCCAACTTGTTGCCCGCTCGTCAATTTGGTCACTTGGTCTTGACTACCTCTGCTGGTATCATGGATCAAGAAGAAGCTCGTCAAAAGCACGTTGGTGGTAAGATCCTAGGTTTCTTCTACTAAAAAAACAAATACCAAAAGACATCACCCCTTTTTTCGTTTAAATAAAAATAATGTATTTTTTTTTTTATTGACGTATATATATCATTATGAAAGTTCTTGATCTAGTTTTTCTTCTTTAACCACATGTCTATTGAGAATAATGAATCCCACTAGAATCAATAGACTTCCAACAATAGTTGATATAGGTACCATCACACCTGTAACAACGACATCTGTAATTGCTACAGCAGGAATAGTCAACATGACACCTACAGCAGCAAAGACGGGGTTGACAAGAGCAATAATAACCATCACTGTCGCGTTGTAAATCACACTCATGGAAGCTATCGCTAAAATGTAACCGAATGTCTTCAAGTCAGGTAATTCAAACACTTCGAGTCCAGAATAATGAAGGAAAGGGAACGGTATCCATAGTAATAAAAATGTGACGATACCAATAATGCCCGTGATACCATTGGCAAACAAGATAGTAGGTTGAGAGGGCGATGCATATTTCTTATAAAAGACTTCGTAAAATCCTAACAGAGCAGCGCCTACAGTGGATACTACAATGCCTACCCAGGTGTTCTCTGTGACTAAAGTGTTTGTTGTTGGCCAGCAAGCCATTGCTAATACACCGGCCAGACAGAGCATGACAGCACCTACTTTAGCTGCAATAATGCGATCGTGAAGCATGAGAATACTGAAAAGGTAGGCAAAGAAGCAGCCCGTGTTGTAAATGGCTGTAAGGTTGGACATGGAGGTGAGATTAACGCTCAAATACCAGATATAGGATGGAAGTGTTAATAGTATAGATAACACAAGACTTGTTTTTACAATGAATTGAAAGGGTGACTCTGTGTTTCCTTGTACTCGATATTGCAATTCAGACAAAGAAAGCTGAAAGGATTTAAAACTGTCATTTATCGTTTGGTCTACCTTTTGTTTGAAGGTTAGTGATCTTTGATGGGAATAGTCTTGGATATATTGGATTGCTAACTGTAAGGGTATCATAAATATGTAGCATGTATGACTTATGTACCTGAAAAATTTCATATACGGTTAGACGTGTCTGTATAAAAATAAATTGCAATATAGTTTGCTTATTACAGAATAAAGTAGGGTTTAGAATAATCGGTGTTCTTTTGAACATATTGTGCTAGTTCTGTTTGAATGACAAAACATATAATACATATTGTGAGCATTACACTTGCTAGAACTGAGCTTGACTTTCTTGGTCTGAATGTCGGTGATTCCGCTTCTTGTTGCTCATCACTGGGAACTGTGTAATAAGTTGCCATGATATGATAATAGTGTATTTCTGCGTTTGTATTGAATACGTGAAACAAAAGAAAAAAAAAAAAAAACTAAAACAGATTGTTCCCCAGGTCTTCAATCTAATTTGGACCCCCCCAAAAAAAAATGGGGGGGGGGGGGGAGACCACTATAATTTTCGATTTTGCCTATCTTTTAAGTGTTTGGACTCCCTTAAAAATGACATCCCAAAAATGAAACGCAAAAATTGGCGTTTTGTGAGTTTTTTAAAACACAATTTCGTTGTTATGATTTGAATTTCACCAAGACATTTTCACTTTGTTGTTTTTACTGCAAATGCACTCTTCTCACTTTGGAATATCGCTATTAAGTCGTTCCCCCTCGCTGTTTTTACCGTAAATATAGCTTTTCTATGCCCTTGAATATTGCTAAGTCACTTAATTGACGGTTATCGCGCCCAGTAGACTATTGAATTTCAACAAAGTGATTACAGAGGTCTTGAGCACGCCTCTTGTTCTTGTTACTCTATAAAAATGTCAAGTATAGATCCGTATCAAGAATATGAAAGTAACGATTATAAAGAATTCTATTGGTGCGAAGCAGCAGCTTTCGTTGAAAAAGGACCTAAGATCTCGGACCATACTGAGCACAATGTTGATTCTGATTTCGAAATGCATGCTGAAGCAAATGGTAATGCACAACAGAGAAAACATAATAATGTCCCAGAGACTATTATCGATGTTGAATGCCCAGAAAACCTTGGGCCTTATACCACGTTTGAAGAGACTGAAGATGTCATGCACTGTTTTGCACGCGCCAGACTGTTCAAATTCAGCTTGAGAAGAACAAAGGTGGATAAAGGCACAAACAAACGTAAATATGTCATATACACCTTGAAGTACTGGCTTCTTGTACCTGTATGTGCTTAAATAGCAGCCTGCGTGTTCAATAGACCTGTTTCAGTGTACGATGACAACGAATGCATCACATATTTGCTAATTTTCTCAAGTCCCGCGTCAAAAAAGTAACTGTGCCATTGATACTCAATTTTGTGAATAAGAATCACTGGGTCACTTTACAAATAAAACGTTCTTTGAAGATAGAGTTACTTATTATCTGCTCTTTGTATAAGACAATGCATGTAAGCCTTGAACAAAGATGATATGATAGCAACATTCTGGAATTGCCAATTGTCACTCCACAAACCTGCAAAATACAAAGGTAAAGTCCGCACTCATGAATTACGTGAATTAACTAAGTATTTCACTATTAATTGATTAATTAGAACACCAAAGAACAACTATTCTAAAAGTAACAGATGACCCGATGGACGACTTTCGAAAATAATAATAATAAAAAAAAAAGTGTTCCTTTTAACATCTTAAAATGTGTTTAACTAATCAAGTATATTATGTTAGCAGCTGTGTTTGTTTGATTGTTACTTTTTATTACAAGACATTTGATGTCGTAGCAAGAATCATGCTACAACGATAATCTCCAAGTGTCGTAGTAGGTTGACACCATTATTTACAATGAAATCGCTTTAGTTTATCTACCGAGAGACCAAACTCTTAATCCATTTCATCGAGGGTCGTTTTAGGAAACTGATGTAATGCCCTATTGCAGTTCCTGAGCTAATATACTCATTTTAGCAAGTTTTGGTTTTTTTTTTTTTTTATACCAAATGCTGTCGTATTTGAAGGAGTTTGAGACTAATAAGAGTTTATTTATCATCAAATAACAAACCCTCTAAGCGCTGTAAATGAAGAGAGAGAAATGACAAAGAATAAACCAAACTGCAGCGAGAAGCCTTGGGGTTTGAAGATATGTAGAACATTGCTGGTGTATACAGCATATTGACCTCCCCCCTTTTTTTTTTACGTAAAAATAAGATTTCCATGATGGTTTATGTGACACTTGTCTGTTTTATTGATCTTTAGTGGCAAAGTAATGATCGAAAATGTGAATTTCCAACTCACTTCAAATCTCCATTTTCTTATTGGTTCATTGTGTATCTGTAGCGCCACATCATTGTACTATTAATGTTCTTCCCTTTGCTTAGCGATTGCAGTTGCCTAAAACATAATATCTAAACGGTTATCATATGATCTCAAAGTCATCAAATGTAAAAAAAAAAAAAAAAAAAATAGATACCAATGACCATTGTAAAACATGAAAATTAAAAATATATTATTATTCGGGTGACACGTGCAAAAGGTACAAAACAGCTAAGCATTTACAGTAGAGGTGATATTCTCGTATTCATAGAACACAAATCTTGATCCAATATATATAACAAACAATTTTTTTAACCTTCTTTTTTTTTTAAAAAAAAACAATTGTAAATACATGTGTTCTAATATGTCAAATACTTACCTCTGCTACCCACAAGCTGGTACTATATGGAGCATTGGTTCAACCTACACCATTGAATGGAACGCCGCGCACCCAAATTTTCAAAACACCTCCTTTATTGATATCTTAGCTTACAATACTACATCACTTATCAAAAACATAAGTGGAATCCCACTGATGCAAGAAACATTACAAGTCACTATTGACAAATCATGGCTAAATACCCGTTCCCTCACTATTTCCCCTTTAACTGATTCGATCCCACTTTCCATATCAGCCCTGGTGAAAAGAGGTGATCCGAATGACGACTACAGGCCCTTGAATAAAACTGTTGAAACCGTAGTCATTATTGTTTCTATTTTAGCCGGTCTTGCCTTGATCTTCGCGCTTGTAATTTGCTATGAAAAGCGCAAAGTGCGTGCTAGAAAGAAAACAGGTGGTAGCGCTGTAGAATCTAGTGTGGCGAATAGGAATTATAATGTAGAAATGAATTATATATCGCCACCAGTTTATGAATGCCCACCAACACATCATCACAAACATCATCACAAACATCATCAGCACGATGGAGGGTCCTATGGTGGGGAAAACAATCATCATCACAACGGAGAGACTTATGGTGGAGGACACAATCATCATGGAAACGATTATGGCGGTAATCATAGTGGTGGATATAGTGGTGGCCATAGCAGCAGCGATCATGGTGGTGGATATAGCGGTGGCTATAGTGGTGGCCATAGCAGCAGCGATCATGGTGGTGGATATAGTGGAGGAGGCGACAGCGGAGGTGGTGGTGGCGGTGATAGTGGTGGAGGCGGAGGCGGAGGTGGAGGAGACTAAGAAGACAATCTATAAAAATATTGTCATGTTCCATACTGTAATTACTTCAATCAATAAATATCAAACAATGTCAACCTTCAATCTCACATTTACGGTAATTTTTACCTTTTTTGTATTTCTTGTATATGGTATAACTCGAAAGAGATAAATCAAAGACGTTCGCTATTTTTCGCATGAAATGACCTAACTATCGATTGGTAATATTTTTCTGAATGTTGCTTAGTAAAGATACAAACTTACCTACCAATGCTTGAAGCTCATTTATTTATTTGACCAGAGTGCTTCTAAACATGATTCTAGTTGTAAATAGAAACCTAGCTGTTAGTTAAACCCTGAGCCCATGTGGGTAGCATATTCGGAATATCATTAATATACGCTAATAACTTCCTTAGGTATTGATAATCTAAACAGCATTCCCCCATGTTTGGTAAGGCTTTTGTGATCTGTTGTAAAGAGAGGTTTAGCATACAGTGTAGTTAAACAAGTTATAAGAGCGCCCAAGTATTGCCACTATCTTCTATTAATCTAGTGGAGCCACAGAGCTTGTCAACAGTCTATCCCTTACATTTTCGATGATGGAATTCAGTAATCTGCTCCTCCAGGGAACTCCAATGGTAATTAATACTGGTGAAAACTTTCTTAGTCTTAGCTTAATAGGTAATGTCACGTACCAAAGTTATTTTGCTTAATGCAAGCCTTCTTCATTACACACAGTGGCAGTATATAAAATTGTTGCTTTCACTAAGGGTATTGTTTGGTGCACATCACAATGTAATTAACTTTGAAGTGTTTCTTATATCCTTTTTTAATAAGTCCTCTTCTCGAACAACTATGCTAATAATGTACATACAATAAAAGTTAAAGGATGGAGCGTTTATTTGTAAACAGCAAAAAGCTTGTGGCCATGATACGTATCTTTAACAATTAGTTTATTATAATAAGGACCTATATCAAGTAGCAATGAACTTATATTGTGCAGCAATGGGTGGTAATGAGCATGTGTATTAAGCGAAGCCCTTTGGACAGAACTGTTCTGGCTTAGATGACGACGAGCAAAATTATCTTTGTGCAAGCATTAAAAGCCATGTGTATTACTAAAATTTTCATCATATGAAAAGAGATAAAACAGCTCAAAAAGCATTCTGCAAAAACGTAACAGGAAAGCTGAATGTGCTTACATTTACAATTAGAAAAGGCCGCCCTTCTACCATCTCTTTCGTACTTATTTGAATGCCAGCCAATATACTACATGCCTAGAAAGCCGTATTTCTGAGCAGCAAAAGAAGTACACCGTGCTTTACAAATTAATTAATATATAGCCTCGAGAATAAGAACAGTTGCAGTCTTTAGCTCAGTTTTCAAGTAGAAATTCTCATTTTTTGTTTTTAGTGTAGATATGTTTTAATTCCAAGAAAGTCTTGGGTGATCTTCCCCCTTATATCTGCATTAAAAAAGCCCTTTTAAACAGGGCTTAAACAAGAATTAAACAATATATAGATTAGAATTTTAAACTAAAGAAGCTCATGAATTTTTTTCATCAAAAACCTAGCAAACCATGCTACATATACTTCTTCTCCTTCTTGGCTCTATGACTTTAGACTAGTATATACGGCTTATTGTATCATAGAGTCGTTTTAAAAATAGAAACTCAACCCTTTTGCCTAGAATTTTTCCATATCATCTCAGCCGAGAATTAAAACGCGTTTTATTTTAAATGCGGGCTTATCCTTTAGTTTATTTTTTTTTTTTTTTTTTTTGTGTTTGCTGCTAAATGCCCTTTTGTGTAAGATAACAAAATGAAGAAAACGAGGTAGTTTTATTGCACTAGCTCTATTTCTCCCAACAAAAAAGGTTCGAAAACATGGAAAAAAAAAGAGGGAATCTGAGTTACCTCGTTGGAAATTATATTCACAGCTCCTCCAATCAAGGGCTAAGAATGGAATAAATTTGCGTCACTGAGTTTTGTTTTTAGGTGTGTGTGCGTGTGTGTATATGAAGCTATGGACCTTACACATTTTTCTTTTTTTTTCTTTTTTCTCTCTCTTTATACTATAAAGTAAAAAAAAAAATGGAGGACGAAGTTGCTGCTGTAAGTATACAATCGGACTACACGGGGCTTTTATGAAACCTAACAACCTTTTTCTTTCTACGTGTTCAGCTTGTTATTGATAACGGTTCCGGTATGTGTAAGGCCGGTTTTGCTGGTGATGACGCACCTCGTGCTGTAAGTTTTTTCCAAGATGAAGTAAAAAAAAAGTTCATCATCTGAACATCTCGCTTTATTAGGTCTTCCCTTCTATTGTTGGTCGTCCCCGTCACCAAGGTGTCATGGTCGGTATGGGTCAAAAGGACTCTTATGTTGGTGACGAAGCTCAATCTAAGAGAGGTATTTTGACTCTCCGTTATCCTATTGAACACGGTATTGTTACCAACTGGGATGATATGGAAAAGATCTGGCATCACACTTTCTACAATGAACTTCGTGTTGCTCCCGAAGAACACCCCGTTCTTTTGACCGAAGCTCCCTTGAACCCCAAGTCTAACCGTGAGAAGATGACCCAAATCATGTTTGAAACCTTCAACGCCCCCGCTTTCTACGTTGCTATTCAAGCTGTTCTTTCTTTATACGCTTCCGGTCGTACCACTGGTATCGTTCTTGACTCCGGTGATGGTGTCACTCACACTGTCCCTATCTACGAAGGTTATGCTCTTCCTCACGCTATCTTGCGTTTGGATATGGCCGGTCGTGATTTGACTGACTACTTGATGCGTATCCTCGCTGAACGTGGTCACTCTTTCACTACCACTGCTGAACGTGAAATCGTTCGTGATGTTAAGGAAAAGCTCTGTTATGTTGCTCTTGACTTTGAACAAGAAATGCAAACTGCTGCTCAATCTTCTGCTCTCGAAAAGTCCTATGAACTTCCCGATGGTCATGTTATCACTATTGGTAACGAACGGTATGTTTGACATTTCTTTGTTATTATTATGATGCTCATTCGTATTTTTATTTTAGTTTCCGTGCTCCTGAAGCTCTCTTCCAACCTTCTCTTTTGGGTCTTGAATCTGCTGGTATTCACGAAACTACTTACAACTCTATCATGAAGTGTGATCTTGATATTCGTAAGGACTTGTATTCTAACATTGTTATGGTAAATATACACATATAGTAGTGGGTCTCGTTCTTTTAATAATATTTATTCATTTAGTCTGGTGGCACCACTATGTATCCTGGTATTGCTGACCGTATGCAAAAGGAAATCACTGCTCTTGCTCCTTCTTCCATGAAGATTAAGATTGTTGCTCCTCCTGAGCGTAAATACTCTGTCTGGATTGGTGGTTCCATCTTGGCTTCTCTTTCCACTTTCCAACAAATGTGGATCTCCAAGCAAGAATACGACGAATCTGGTCCTTCCATCGTTCACAGAAAGTGTTTCTAAGCTGTCCAAAAAAAAAAAAGAAAATTTACCTTTTCTTTGTTATATCTTCCTCCCCTCTTCTTCAACAAACTTCCTCTTTTAAACGTTTACTAAATGTAAACCCTCTTTTTAAAAAAATCTCCATTTTTTTATACTATAATATACTTTGTCATCTTTTTTTAATACAAAAAAAACATCAAAAAAACAACACAGCTTTTATAGCAGTCCTATGTATAATTCTAAACGTTCAGGTTTTCTTCATTTTTTTTTTTTCCTCCTATATAAAGAATAATGGGAGAACTTGTATGGAATGAATCACATACCATTAATAATCAACATAAATACTGTTATTGTGGAAGAGACCGCAATTTATTAGAAATCGCCATACAATGCCGCTGTAATTATACTTTCCCAGTGTCATTTACTTTTCTTAACTTCTTTGTTAGTTTGTAGGAACTGGTTTCATGCTGAATGCACTTCTGTAGTCAGTCCGCCCGATCTACTGTTTACCACAAATTATATCTTTAGCTGTCACAATTGCAGTGAGAGTCATGTTGAAACATTTGAACGAACTACAGCAGGCTGGAAAGACATTTGTTCAACCACTATCGCCAATCTCATTCTTGAAGAAATCTTACGTCGCATTGGCACCGATAATGAGGAACTTTTTGAAAGTAAAAACGCGAGTCTGATGCAAGAGTGGCATCCAGAGCAATATTATTTCAATAAAAAGGAAATTATTCCTTATGTAGATAAACACTGGCGTAGTCTTTGTACAGAAAGAGCCAGGACAACAACTTGGTAAATAAACCACAAATCACAAAATCAACCCACCTACTCATTCCTCTTTTCTTAAGGTGGGCTACTTTAGGAAGTTGTTTGTACTCTTCTAAAGATACATTTATTGCACGCGATGAAAGACAACGATCAGCAGCATCTGATTTCCGATTGGCCGATGCCAGTTTATGGCATGTTCGACCGAGCACAACACAATATGGAGGCAAAACACCAGCATCGGCACCACGTATACCAAAAGAAAAATCCGCGACATCAGAAAAACGGCGATCCATGTCGCCTGTCATCTCAACTCCCTCACCACGATCGTCGTCGCCTGTGCCTTATACACCCAACACAATGCCGGCAGTTTTTCCATCCGGGTCAGCAAACACAGATCACCCATTCAATCGATTTGGGTTCAAGTATGTACCTTGCGAGCCCTCGATCTTGCCTCTTATTGCATATCAACAAGCAGAAAACAGCTTAGGAGGGTGTACAATCAGCATACCCGATAAAAGCTCATATGTTTCTGTCTCGCAGGATGGGCTGACAGTAACTACCGACAAGGGATTTAGAATGTGTAGAGCCAATGTGGGTGTCAAAGAAGGAAGTTGGTTTTGGGAAGCGAGAATACAGACAGCAGCAGGAAGTGCTGAAGCAGATGGACCGCATGTTCGCATCGGTTGGGCCAGAAGAGAAGGTAACTAAAAAAAAGACAATTGACAATGGCCTTCTAGAGCTCATTTCTTTTTAGCATGTTTGAATGCGCCTGTTGGATACGATGGTTATGGTTATGGATATCGAGACAAGACAGGAGACAAATTATTCTGTTCGCGACCTGAGAAATACGGTGAACCCTTTCAATCAGGCGACGTTATTGGTTTATATATCTCATTACCGCCTCGAAACAAAGACAACTTCAAAAGTGCCATGAGACGACGTATACCCATTGCCTATAAAGAACGTTTGTGGTTTGAAGAGAAAGATTATAGACCGAGTAAAGAGATGGAAGCATTAGCAGATCCTTATCGAAAAGACAAAGAAAACGACTATGAACCCAAGACGATCCCTGGATCATATATCACAGTGTACAAAAATGGTGTGAATCAAGGCGTGATGTTTACGGACTTGTATGATTTTGAGGATTTTGGTAGGTTGCCAGAGACATTGATGGCGAAACGAGCCAAGAAAAAGAGAAAGCATTCTAAAAAAGACGATGGTGGTCGTGATAAACGAGAGGATGAGTTTGACAGTGTAGGACATCAGCATTGGACAGAGGATCCTCCTGTAGAAGATGATGGTACTCTTGGCTATTATCCTGCTATCAGTGTGTTCAAGGGTGGCGTAGTAACATGTAACTTTGGTCCGCAGTTCCAATACCCACCTAACGATCAAGAGGAGAACTGGAAACCCGTCTGTGATAGATACAATGAATACATGGCAGAAGAGTGTGTATGGGATCTATTAGACGAGGTCTCACGCTCCTTTAGACAAAAGAAATAAAAGAATTTTAAAAGCCAGCACTATCAATCTTTGGATGACTTTAACCAGCACCAACTTTTCATAACCATTTAAACTCTTTTTGAAACCAAAAACCAAAAGAAGATAACTGCGTACCCCTCTCAAAAAAAAAAAAAAAAAAAACTTCCCAAGACCTTTATAAAAGTTAATCGCAAAGCCAAATGTACTGTTACTTTTAATTCTAGTAATACCATATTTATTCAAAACCACTGGAAACATAAAATTCGTTATCCTCTTGAAACCAAAGATGTTGTAAGATGATTAGATTGAAAAAACATGTTAAAATCATAAGGATTGGAAAGGGACTGGTATTGTAGCTGATAATTTCTCCTTCAATTGTAAGATGGTACTCGATGTGATTAATGTAAAATTCTCATTCTTTTTTAAGGACAAGTTTTTGAATGATCCTTTTGTTATATCATGGGAGAAAAGCAAGCAGTTAGTATTTCTATTTAGTTATTGTACTATAGCTGCTTGAAGAAGCTATAAAATGGAATTTTAATAGCGCAACTGGTTTTGTCATAATTTTTACTTGCTTCTATGTATAACAGCCTTTAGCCGAAGAAAGGATGTTTACATATCAATTAATAAAGTTGATAGTAGTATGGTCAATGCCTTATATTGAACTACATATCGGTATATGGCATATGTTTTAGTCTGTAGCTGTTTGTAAGTGAACGTTTCTTCTGTTGAATGCCAAAAGAACTATTCATCTGCGATAACTTGTGAAACACTGTATTGCTATAAAGAAGAGACGCGACCATATTTTTTATGATCATATCCTGACTTGGGATGTTTTTTTTTTTTCATTTTCTTTCACACTATTAGCTTGATCTCTAATATTTTTTTAACAAAGGTACAGTTATAAAATATACATCTATAGTTTCAGCAAACATAATCCTTAAAACCTATGATAAAAGGATATGTAACTCAAAGAAGAAAAAGCAGGACAGCTCCTTTACAGCAGACAAGCAAACACCAGTGCCTTCACTCTCAAACAAGCGGCGTCTCAGCGATGCAGAACACACTTTGCTAAAAGAACCAAAAAGCAACACAATAACGACCTAGATTATCTTGCATACTTTGATCAATCAATGCATAATTTCATATCAGCTGTAATTCTGAATAAGACAAGAAGCAGTAAGAAACTTGATACTGATTTACTAAAAGCAAAAAAGGATTTTTCTACAAAGCAAGAAAAGGCTTCCAAATGGAATAATGACAAATTCTGCGGCATTAGCTGGCCTGGAAGCTGCCGTGATGAGAAACTTTATGGAAAACAATGCCAGGAAACTGCCAATTCACTTGTTTGTGGATTGTGTTAATGAACACTTTGACTCAATCGCCAGCAGTCTTAAAGAGAAAAATATCTCTTTTAAAAAAGAAGATCCATCTTCTTCTTCATCTGTACAGCCAGTTCAAGATGGCTCAAATACCAAGGATGAGTACAGAACTTTTTCTATATTCATAAACAAAGCCCTTAGAAAAGATTTGCCCAAAGAGATAGAAGAGATGGTCAAGACAAAGTTAGAGTCATCCATTAAGAACGCAAGTGACTTATTGTTCCCAGTTTCTGTTTATAATAAACTCCATAGTAATCATTATGAAAAGCACAGCTTTTGTCGTCGACAGTGATGACTTTCATGTAGAATCATCAGAAGGATACAAAATACTTGGTCTGCTCCCAGATGAGTTTATTCAAAGAAACAATAGTCAGCCTTTGTTCTCCTCTATGCCGCTCCCAAAAGATATCCCAAATGGACTTCGAGAAGAACTGGGTGTTCTGTTCACTGATCAGCACCTGTCACTCATTGCCTCCCACTTCTTTGGTTCAGGTGCCCGTCCAGACAATCTTCAAAAACATCTTGTAGAAAGCTTTTTCATTGAGGAATTAGAAAAAAATGGAATAAAGAAAGACACTTACAAAAACTTATTAAAGCAAGAGGAAAAAGTTGCCGTTACAACTAAAATCATGACAAAAATAAAGAACATGTGGGCCAGCAACAACATCTTTACAAAACTTCTTGATCGTTTGGTCTCTGTCTTGCTCAAGCTGCATTTGGCTGGTAGTAGGGCTAATAATTACATGTCATACATCGCAGAGAAAAAAAAAAAGAGAGAGAAGACAAGAAGGGAAAGGGCGCTGAAAGGAATGTGCTAGTAGTCGGATCAAACAGACGCAGAGAATTAGTAAGAGAAGAATATAAGAAGAAGAAGAAACTAGAACAGAAGCTTCAGAAAATGGCGGATAAAGAAAAACAAGAAAAATTCAAACACCATGAGCAAAAAAGCGAACAAAGAATTAATTTCTTCAAGAGTCTTGGGAAAGATAGAAGCTCCGTTTTGGTAAGATAAGAGTTTAATTGTAAAGAGAGCATATACCAACAAGTATATATAATAGTCCTCTACTAGTGCTGCCATAGGAAAGAAAAAAGAAAATGACGATTTGGTAAAAACTAGTCTCTGCCTGCACAATTGAAAATAACTAACTCGCATGTTTTATAGAGCTCTGCTGAAAAAGAAGTTAAGGCTATTGACGATGAGTCTTCCAGTTCACGGCTAAGATCTTTGAAATCTGTAGCAAAGCATCTTCTGCTCTCACTTGAGAAGCCACCTACTATAGAGCGTCTGAAAAAGGAAGTTCCGGATGCTACAGAAAAAGAAGTTAATACTCTGGATGTGCTGATTAGAATATTGAAGCCGTACATCCCTGACAAGAAAGATCGCTTCGTCGTTGGTTGTCAACTCCCTTTATGTTTGCTGGCAAACGATGTATTGTGTACTGTTGATTATGCAAGGTTTGATCGACTATTTTTCCCAAAGCCAAAGCCAACGCAACTGCAGGCATTAGATATTAGTGCGCCGTCGCTGCACCAAATGCTTACATCAGACCCAAATCCTCTTAGTATAGCAGACTTTAACAGCAACAAAATTGACTCTATTGAGTATGTCAGATCAAACAAGGATGCCGTTTTCTGCTCCGTCTTTGATATGGCACAAATCAATCAAGCTTACAAGTCATACAAACTCACTTTCGCACAAAATATCAAAGTGTTACCCGGAATGAAAGCTTGCAAAGTACTAGGGTCAAAGACTGTCTACAAAGCTAATGAAGTTCAAGCAGAGAAACCAAATACATATTTTTCGCGTATCTTGAGTCATCCAGTAATTATAGAAGAGAGTAAGAATGACTCCTCTGAGCTGAAAAAGAAAATTACTGCTTTGCAAGACAAAGTCAAGAAATCGAAAGATACGTTACGAGACTTGTACAAGTCTGACAAAGTGGCCGAGCTGACAAGCGAGATAAAACAAATAAAGACTTATATGATTAGGGCCAAAAACGACAGCGAGCTTAAAGCCAAACTGAAAATAGCCAAGGATCAAAAATACAAAGCATATCTTGAAATTCAAAAGTGCAAGCCTGCCAAAGCTTCACTTAATCAAGATCTATACTACAAGAGAATGGCCTTGCGCTATAAAGATCAGATATCCAAGAAACAAAAAGATATCTCTGAAGACCAACCATCCATCTTACTTACAAGTGCCACTCGAGGTGTTTTCAAGGCTGAACAATGCAGTTTGTTAAACCCTGAAAAAGGTTTTATCTTCTCGGGTACAGATAACGGCATAATCAACATGTCAGCAACCGTCGTCTTTGACTTAAATCGCTACAAGTTTCACTTGAATTTGTACAATCGTTATCAAGTATTACAAGAAGCAGAGGTGAATATTGAAGATGGATATGAATATCTTAACTTGCCTAAAAAAACACTGGTGATTAACTCTGCAGATATCGATGTTGGCTGCTCTCACCGTAAGGTTAGAAAGAAGTTGGAGAGGGAAAAGAGAATAACCAAAGAAGGAAAGGAAGTAACCAAAATTGAAAAAAAAGCTATCTGAATCGCCTGTTACTACCAAGAACAACACTTTATCGCAGTATAAGAATTTGTTTGATCTCCATAATTTGCATTCGGAACAGTTACAGCTGTTTTATTCTTCTAAAAGCGGTCAAATATTCTCAGATCAAAGGAAACACAGAAGAAGAGGTTTCTAGATTCGTTGGTAGACAGTGAAAGAAGAAGTATAGTGTCCGGAAAAGGTAGGATTACAGTACACATATAAAACTAAACCATCTATGTATTTTTGGAAGCTCAACAGAATTTTATGACTTCATAGATTGGCACAGAGTTGTACAATTCGTTGGAGACAGAGGCACTGGTGTTGGAAGTAGGATAAGAGGGCATAGACGATATGGAGGAAAATGGTTGGAGGAGATGCGTAGTAAACGGGGAAATGTTTGCCTCACTAATGAGCATAGGACCTCATAAACTTGCCTCTACTGCTTTGAACAATTGGAACATCCATTTCGAGTAGAACGAAAAGGCGAAAGGCTGTTAAAATCATATACCAAAGGGAGCTTTATGTGCGTGAACCCGAAGTGTGTCTCATTCAAACACGGAAGGGCTTTAAAATCCCGAGATGCTCTGTCATCTTTAGCTATTGGTTTCTCTGGTCTTTCTTCGGTCTTACTTGGAATGCCAATCCCTCATTTCTCGCCTTATAAAATCAGTCAATTTAACACTGAACAATTTAAAACTGCAGCATCCCCCTTCTGCAAAGAAGAGGAGAATAGCCATTTGCGAAGCAACTAAGGAATAAGTAAGTCTTTTTTTTTTTCAATTTTTCTTTAGAACTCTAACGTGACTGTGAAAAGGTAGTGCTGGTTAAAGTTATTCTCAATCTCTAATCTTGTTTTGCCGCCCTTCAATCAGGAAAAAAAAAATTTTTTTTTAGGTGTGTTTCTTTCTTTATTTTAACTTTGTCAAAAAAAGATGTCTGAAAGTGTTGATCAAAAGAACCTTCAAAAGGATCCCGTCACTGGTGAAATGATCTCCAAGTCGTATGTCTTTTATTTTGATTGAGAGAAATGAAGTGTTATTAATAGAGTTTAATGTAGTGAATTCAAGAGACGTGAAAAGCAACGTGCCAAGGAAGCTGAAAAGGCTGCTAAGGCTGCTAAGGCTGCTGCCAATGCTCCTGCTAAGGAAGCTAAGGCCAAGTCTGCTGAAGAAGGTGAAGAAGAATTGAACCCTAGTGTAAGTGTTCCTTCCAAAAAAAAAAAAAAAAACCGAAACAAACAGAGACTGACAGTTGATATATGTGGGTTATTAGCAATACTTTGAATTACGTTCCAAGGCTATTAACAAGCTCCGTGAAAACCCTCAACCTGAACCTTATCCTCACAAGTTTAAAGTCCAAATGAGTCTTCCTGATTTCATTGCCAAGTATAACGAACTTGAAGCTGGTGCTCGCCTTGACGACACTGTTATCACTGTCGCTGGTCGTATTCACAACAAGCGTGCTTCTGGTGCCAAGTTGAGATTCTATGATTTGCACGGTGAAGGTGTCAAGATTCAAGTCATGGCTTCTCTCCAAGATCACGAAGGTGAGGATTACGCCGAAGTCCATGACCTCTTGAGACGTGGTGATGTTGTTGGTGTTCTTGGTGTTCCTGGTAAGACCAAGCGTGGTGAACTTTCTATTTTCCCCAAGAAGGTCACTCTCTTGTCTCCCTGTCTCCGTATGTTGCCTAAGGCCAACTATGGTTTCAAGGATCAAGAACTCAGATACCGTCAACGTTATCTTGATTTGATCATGAACAACTTTGTCCGTGACAAGTTCACTACTCGTTCCAAGATCATTACCTATGTTCGTTCTTACCTTGACAAGCTTGGTTTCCTTGAAGTTGAAACTCCCATGATGAACACTATTGCTGGTGGTGCCACAGCTAAGCCATTTGTGACTCATCACAACGATTTGAAGTTGGATATGTTCATGCGTGTTGCCCCTGAATTGTACTTGAAGATGTTGGTTGTTGGTGGTCTTGACCGTGTTTATGAAATTGGTCGTCAATTCCGTAACGAAGGTATCGATATGACTCACAACCCTGAATTCACCACTTGTGAATTCTATATGGCTTATGCTGATATGTTTGATTTGATGGAAATGACTGAAAAGCTTCTTTCTGATATGGTTTACAGCCTCTTTGGCAAGTACCAAATCCAATACCACCCTCAAGGCCCTGAAGGTCCTGCTATGGATATTGATTTCACTCCTCCTTTCAAGCGTGTCGATATGATTGAAACTTTAGAAGAAAAGTTGAATGTCAAGTTCCCTCCTGGTGATCAACTTCACACTGCTGAAACCAACAAGTTCTTGTCTGATCTTTTGATCAAGCAAGGTATTGAATGTTCGGCTCCTCGTACCAATGCTCGTATGCTCGATAAACTAGTTGGTGAATACCTTGAAGTTGAATGTATTTCACCTACTTTCATTACTGGTCATCCTCAAATGATGTCTCCATTGGCTAAGAAGCACCGTAGCCGTGCTGGTCTCTGTGAACGTTTCGAATTGTTTGTTGCTACTAAGGAAGTTTGTAACGCCTATACTGAATTAAATGATCCTTTCGATCAACGTGAACGTTTCGATGAGCAAGCCAAGCAAAAGGATGCTGGTGATGATGAAGCACAATTGATTGATGAAAACTTCTGTCAAGCCCTTGAATTTGGTCTTCCTCCCACTGGTGGTTGGGGTATGGGTATTGATCGTCTCGCTATGTTCTTGACTGATTCCAACAACATTAAGGAAGTTCTTTTGTTCCCTGCTATGAAGCCTGAAGACAACTAACAAAAAAAAAAAAAAAAACTTATCATATACATATATAAATAAAAAAAATAATAGAATATTTTATTTTGACAGAAGAAATTATGCATCCTCTTTGCATTTGGACTCCCTTTTGTTGTTTGTTTCCCCCTTTTTTTTTTTTTTTTTTTTTTCTCAAGTCCCTCATATCCTCCAAACATCCCCCCCCCCTTTTTTTTTCCCTTTTCTATTTTTCTTTTCTTCTTGATTTTTTCTCTCTCTCTCTTTTTCTTCTTTGATCATACACCATGGCACATGTAAATATATAAGAAAAACCATCACAAGTTCATAGTTTAACAAGCAATGATAGAGATTAGGAGGACGTAGAAAGAACGTAAAGAAAGGATTTCAATTTACATTAATGGTAGTCGGTAAAGTATTAACATATATAAAAAAAAAAAAAACTATCTGTTATATACTCATAGGAGAAATAAATAAAGGTGCTTCTGGTACTGGTAGAACTACCTTTGTAAATACTCTTTGTGATTCCAATGTTTTATCAAAAAAGATTTGTGATAATCCTGAGGAAGCACATAAAGAAGAAGGCATTACCATTAAACCTGTCTCCATTGGTAAGAAAACAAACTCTATAACTTTGTTTATTTTGAGTTAACAGTCTATTATAATAGAATTGGATGAAGATGGTGTTAGGTAAAGTATTGGGAAATGGGCTGATATGAACAAGGGGGTTCATTTAAAGGAGAAGAAACAACACATTTTTATTTTCGAATATTGCATCTAACCCTTCAATCCCCCTTAGAATCTCTTTAACTATTGTTGATACACCTGGATTTGGTGACAACATAGATAATGAAAAATGGTATGTTTGTTGCAGCAAAATGAATTTCTCACTTTGATCTCATTTCTTTCCCCTTATAGTTTTCAAGAAATTGTTGGTTATTTGGAAACACAATACGATGATATTTTAGCTGAAGAGTCTAGAATTAAACGTAACCCACGTTTCCGTGACAACCGTGTCCATGCCTTATTGTATTTTATCTCACCCACTGGTCATGCGTAAAGTATTTCCTTTTGTTTATCTAATTAGTTCGTTTTTGTTCACCTTTATGAAAATAGACTCCGAGAGATTGACATTGAATTGATGCGTCGGTTAAGTCCTCGTGTCAATGTTATTCCTGTAGTTGGTCGCGCTGATTCGCTTACTCCACAGGAACTCAAGGACTTTAAGAGACGAGTAAGAATACTATTTCTACCATACATAAGGTCTTACATTCTTGAATATATAGATTATGGAAGATATTGAGCATTACAATATTCGTATTTACAACTTTCCTTATGACGTCGAAGAAGACGATGAAGACACCATTGAAGAAAATAGTGAATTAAGAGCTCTATTGCCATTCTCAATTATTGGCAGTGATGAAGAAATTATTGTCAACGGCCGTGCTGTACGTGGTAGACAATACCCTTGGGGTGCAGTCGAAGGTAAACCCTCTCAAAAGAAGTTAGATAACATAGAATAACCTATCATTTAGTGGATAATCCTCAACATTCTGATTTTGCCCGTTTAAGATCTGCTCTTTTAAGGTAACCTTATTATAAAAATGGTGTGCTGTAATTTCATTTTTCTTAAATCAGTGAATGTAGTTCTCATTTACAAGACTTGAAAGAAATCACTCACGATATTTTATATGAAAACTATCGTACCGAAAAACTTAGTCGTACAGTCAATGGTGGCGATCAGGAGTAAGAACTCTATTTTTTCCTTTTATAGTATACTCACTCTACAGGAATTAGTGATGCATCCTTAAATGCTGATGATATGGCTGGTCAAAGCGTTCGTTTGAAAGAAGAGCACTTGAGAAAAGAAGAAGAAAAGCTCCGTGAAATTGAATTAAAGGTTCAACGCGAAATTCAAGAGAAAAGAGCTGAATTAATAAACAAAGAAGAAGCATTGCGTAGTTTAGAAGCAAGACTTTCACAAGCCCAATTAACAGACGCTTAACCATAATAATAACTCTAATTTCCAAACCTCTCTCCCCTTCCATATTTCTATAATAAACTGTGAAACAAAATATAAACACTTGGTATTGCTTTGTTCACAGTGTATTCTATCGAAAAGTTAGCTATCTTTTTTAAAGGATGTGCATATTATTTTAAACGATGAAATTTTATTCAACTGTTTGTTTGCTGAGGGACGGGTGCCAAGGTGGGATCTGGTCTATTAATGTTTGTTTCAAAAATGAGCCACAAATCAGCAATATTGATGCTGCAGACACTTTATACTACTAATATCATATATCGATGTGTGCATATAGATTCAAATAGTAGTTAGTGATATTGAACCAACGTCTATATCTCTTATAAACCCCTAAACATAATGGAGACAGCATTTCTTTTGGAAAGTAAAGCGATTATTATTATATTAGGTAATGCAGCACTTGATTACATATGCTCTAAAGCCATCTGATTTCATAAAATAGTATTATATACTACATTAAAGCCACTTTACGCGTCTAATAAAGACTGGTGATAATTTCAAAGCAGTACACACAACTGCGATGCATACAGTGTACTTGTCTACAATCGAAAAAGAGGAAACACAAGTATATATACTAATCGCAATCGTGCGAAATACAAGGCTAAGGTTTTAGCCAAAGCATGAAGTGGGATGTTAAATTTCCAGTGTTTTATCAAGTTACACCAATCAGGATTAAGTTTAATTTTCCCCACACCATTAGATAAGACGAAAAATTTCTCATGCGGGGAACAATATATAAAGAAAGAACAGAAACTTTATTTCTTTTTTTTTTTTTTTCTAATTTGTATACAACAAAAAATGACTAGAAGATTTTCTGAGGACCCAGTAGATGGTGAAACTTTCAAGTACCAAAATCAATTACCAAAGCTTCCTATTCCTGAACTTGGGGACACTGCTGCGCGTTATTTAGCTGCTTTAAAGCCTTTACAAGTAAAGTCTATAATAATATATAAGCAAACATGCTAACATGTCAATCATAGACTCAAGAAGAGCACGAGAATTCCAAAAAGGCAGTGAACGAGTTCTTAAAAAACGAAGGCCCTGTACTTCAAGAAAAGCTCAAAACTTATGCTACTGATAAATCTTCTTATATTGAAGAGTTCTGGTATGATTCTTACCTTACATTTACTGATCCTGTTGTCTTGAACTTGAATCCTTTCTTTTTACTCGAAGATGATCCCACGCCTCTCCGTAATGATCAAGTCATTCGTGCCTCTTCTCTCATCTACTCCACATTGACGTTTGTTCATGCGCTCAAAACAAAACATCTCGAGCCTGATGTGATCCGTGGTACTCCTCTTTGTATGTCTCAATTCAGTCGTTTGTTTGGTACTGCTCGTGTGCCCACCGATAATGGCTGCTACATAGCCGCCAACAACGAAAACACTAGCCGCCACATCGTCGTCATGTCACACTCTCAGTTCTACCACTTTGAAGTCTTTGACGAGTCCGGCAACTTTGTACTCACCGAAAAAGAAATTGCAGCTAATTTACGAGCCATCATTCGCGATTCAGCACAAACACCTGTTACTGAAATTGCAAAGAACGCAATGGGTATTTTGACCACAGAGAACCGTCGTAATTGGGCAAAGATTCGTGACCAGTTGAAAGCAGATCCTGTCAACCATGAGAACTTGGATGTAGTGGATAACTCGTTGTTTATTGTTTGTCTTGATCATGTTAAACCAACCTCTACAGAAGATCTTAGTACAAATATGTTGTGTGGTACATATAGTCTTCAACAAGGTATGCAAGTTGGTACATGTACAAATCGATGGTATGATAAACTTCAGGTAACCAAAAAAAAAAAAAAAAAAAAAAAAAAAAAAAATTCATGGCCCTTTCGTGTGTAACATTTGCTGATTAAAAAGAACTTTCCCTTTAGATTATTGTTTGTCAAAACGGCAGTGCGGGTATAAATTTTGAACACACAGGTAAATAGCGGGAGGACAAAAATGTGGGGTAAATGGAGTCACTGAATTTTCGTGTTACTTTAGGTGTGGATGGGCATACAGTCTTGCGTTACGTATCCGATATATACACAGATACCATCTTACGTTTCGCAAAAACCATTAATAGCCAAACACAATCTATTTTTCACAATTATCGCCAAAGAAGAGAAAGTAACAGTACAGTCATTGGTCGTGGTAGAGAGAGTTCTACTGGTAGCACTGCAAGCGGTTATTTTGATCACAATCCTAGAAAGATTGAATGGAACATGACTGAACAAATTGAACTTGGTGTACGTTTTGCCGAAACAAGATTAAGTGATTTAATATTACAAAATGAAGTCAAGGTATTAGAATTCAATGATTACGGCAAGAACTTTATTACAGATATGAAAATGAGTCCCGATGCATTTGTCCAGGTAAATTCTACTGCGAAAAACTTTTTTTTTATACCCACTTACACCATATGATAGATGGCAATACAAGCTGCTTATTATGGTTTATATGGTAAATGTGAAAGTACCTATGAGCCCGCCATGACAAAGACCTTCTTGCATGGAAGAACTGAAGCCATTCGTTCTGTTACTTCGGCCTCCAAGAAATTCGTAGAAACTTTTTATTCTACACAATCTTCTGCTTCTGAAAAACTCAATTCATTGCGTGACGCTTTGAAAGCCCATACGAATATTACACGTGAATGTTCTAAAGGTCATGGTCAAGACCGACATCTATACGCTCTCGAATGCGTCTGGGACAGACTCCACAAGAACGAAAAGAAGCCTCAAATCTTTACAGATCGTGGCTGGAGTACTTTGAATCATTCTGTTATTAGTACCTCGAACTGTGGTAATCCTGCACTTCGTTTATTTGGTTTTGGTCCTGTCGTGGCAAATGGCTTTGGTATTGGTTATATTATCAAAGAAGATCGAATTGCCGTAAGTAAAAACGAGCATGTTACGATGTGTTTCAACTAAATCATCTTGTAGTTTGTTGCTTCCTCAAAACATCGTCAAACAGAACGTTTCTTACAAACGTTAAAGACATATCTGTTCAACATTAAAAGTATGCTTCTAAAAGAGAAATACCCCGGTGGTGTATCTCAACGTCAACGTATACTTGCTCTCGAAGAACAAGAACATCAATTAAATAGAGACGGATACAGTTACTTTGATAATGGTTATGAACCTGCTTCAAGTGATTTGTCTGATGGTGCTGGCTCATCTACTTCAAGCATTAATCGTAAAGTCGGAAAGCGTCTTGTTATTCGTGAAAATGATGATTAATTGAAATAAAAACGCACATATGTGTAAGTTGTATAATAGCTGATATAATATTGAATCTGGGCATCATTGTATATATAGTCTTCACATTAAAAACTATATATTTTCCTATTTTGAGTATGAATTTCTAGCAGTGTTTGATGCGAAAAAAAAAAAAAAAAATCAGCCTCTTCTCTTATAAGTAAGGCTTATTTTTGATTCATAAAAGCATAAGTACACTGAAACTCATGGTAAGCTGTCTTATGTTTATACCGGCACATTGATTGATGTGATATCTATCTTGTTAACAAATAAAAGTGTTATATTCAATGCATATCACAAAGTATAAGGACAATGCTTGACTTTTTGTAACAGTAAATTCAAGGTTAGTTTATTATCGAATTTCAATATTAATAATCTTAATGTCGTCGAAAGGCTTATTAGTCTTGTCCACCTTTGTGTTTTCTATGCTGTGCACAACATCCATACCAGCCGTCACTCTACCAAACACAGAGTGTTTGTTATCTAACCAAGTCTATAAAAAAATAAAAGTTAAATACGCACATAGCATGACTTATAATGAAAACAAGCTTACTGTAGGAGCAACGGTAATAAAGAATTGACTACCGTTAGTATTGGGACCGGCATTGGCCATACTGACAGTATAGGGTCGATCATGTCTATATTCTCTTGAAAATTCGTCTTCAAAATCATCACCCCAAATGGATTCACCACCAGTACCATCACCAAATGGACAACCCGTCTGGATCATAAACCCTTTGATAACACGATGAAAAATTAAATTATCATAATAGCCGTTCTTTGAATGGGTAATAAAGTTTTCCACTGCTTTGGGAGCAGCGTCAGGGAAGAGACGCATATGGATGTCGCCATTAGTTGTACGGATAATAGCTGAAGTACCAAGAACTTGTTTACGCTCTTGAGCAGCGGCCACGGTTTGTTCTTCACGAGATGGTTTTTCGTTGAAAATATCACGTTCGCCCTTTTGGCCCACACTATATAATAATCAATATAAAGCAAAAAAAAAAAAAAAAAAGTAGGGTTCAGGTACTTACTCAAATGGTTCTCGGCGTGTAAGCATGTAGAATCTGTTCTTGTTAAAAGCAGTACAAAATAAGGTGGGATCAAGTTCTTGACTTTCTTTTAATGCTGTATTATCGGATGCAGCCATGGCCTATAGGGAATTCGTAAATATTTTTCTTTTTTATCCAAGCAAAACAAGCATGACTTACTAGTGTGTAGACACCCTTCTTCTTTGGCGCGCCTTGGTATAAGCTCACGTTAACAAATCTATTCGATTCAGATTTACCAATCATACGAACAACCTTGTTTGTGTGAATATTGATAACTATGTACTAGTTAAAAACACCGTAAAAGCAAATTCAGCTCTCTTTTCAACTTACCTTTAATACCTAGCAGAGCGCCATAGATAATAAAATTACCCGTTTCATCAAAGACTATTATTTGGTGTGAGATTTTCTAACGGCACACATACATGTATTCACTTACTAGCATTTACAAATCGTGAATGACTTGATTTCTCTAGTTCTTTTTCCACAGCTAAACGTCTACCAAACTCCATATCATCCAACTTATAGATTGATGTGCCTGCTTGCTGCATTTCACTAATCACATGCAGACTCTCATCATATTCTCTGAACTTTTTGCCCGTCAAAAACTTAAACAAACGCACTTGTCTATCGGGGAAACTCATCGTGACAAATGACAATCCATCTGCCGAAAATGTCAAACAAGTAGGTACTGATTTCTTTTTTCTGAATTCGTACAAATCTGTTTGTGATTTCAATTCAAAGTCCAAACTGTCTGGGAGTGAGAATGGCTCTTCGGGAGACCAGTATTCAATCATACCCAAAGCATCGACAGAGACGACTGTGTTGAATCGCCAGTTGAATTCAATAATGTGAACTGGTTTGGAGTGCATCTTTTCAAGTGTATGTAATGGTTTGCCGTCAGATCGGCCATCATATATATGAATGTTTGGAGATTCGGCTTCAGAACTAAAATAGTCATAAAATAAGAACGAATCAATAAATAAAGCTGTACTAAATCTTACACTGCAACAAGTGCTTGGGCTTGTCCTCTTTGGTGAATCCAACAAACAGCCTTAGGTTTATACTTTAATTTAACCATGTTGATCATATCTACTCGCAAATATTAGTGAAAATCCATAAAACAGTCGATCAATAGCCATTACCGAAATTTGTAATGTCGTATACTTTCAAAGACATGTCAGTAGAGATTGTAGCTAATAGCTCGTGATCTGCAGATAGACTGATGTCGATAATGCTTGCCAAGTGTGATTTATAATGTTTAACAAATTCAATACCGGTTGATGTCTTCTTCCAAAACTTCAAATGACCATCAGCTGAAGTGGTGATGATGAAATCATTTCTATAATAATAATTCGCAAAGTAAACATTCTGTGTTTTAACAAAAATACAATAAATTTACTTTGTAACAGCTACTTGATTAAGGATGTCGCGGTGCATATAACTTTTTTCATACATGTCAGCATTAGGTAAATGTTCTAAATAAAGCTTCTCATAAGCGAGGGCTAACGAAAAAGTTAGTATTATGATCCATATGCTAATTCTGGTGATTGTTTACTTCTCTTCTTCTTTCTGGGGGTTTCCCCAGGTGGAGGAGGGAGCATAGGCCCAATGTCATCGTCTAAAAAAAGTTATTAGTAACATTGAATCAGAAAGATTGTGTTGACGCGTACCTGAATCTTCTTGAACTGAAGGACTGTTATCCTCTTCAAGAGGCCTTTTGTTGGAATTTTCAAGATCTTCAGCCATTGAGCTTAATGTGTTAGAGTGTTGGAAAGGTGAAGAGCGAAAAAAAAAAAGAAAAAAGTTTTGAAGGGGTAGGCGCTAGAAAAATTTTCGCCACTAGAATAGTGAAATAAATCATTGGTTGGCTATTCTACAGTGTATTTGACTCTTTTGAATTCAATCTTGTACAACTTGATGGTTTCTGCATTAATTTTATGTACAATCTCTAACAATAATGTCTATACTGGTATAAGAATGATATAATACCGACTTACAAAGAAGCTGATTTTTTTTTTTACCATTAAAGTGTATAGGTTTCTACTAGAAACACAATTTTTATCCATTAATTTGCTGGCAGTCGCACATGCTATGAAATTCAATAAATATCACTCGACGTATGTGTGATTGCAAGTATTTCGGCATGCTTGCTCTTGAATATAGCCATGGTTTCCGCTCTAAATAAATAGTGTTGTAGTGCAATACCGGCCAATATAAACCGTAAAAGAACTTATTGCTGACGAAGCAAAATTCTTTTCTTTTCCTGTATTGGGTGCCTCGTCTCTATTTTTGGTACAATTAGCCGGCCATATTCATTATATACTAATTCATATAAGAATGATCAACCACTTGCAAAAGATGACAAATTCGTCGTCAGCAAGAGCAATCTCAGATGCTAATGTCAATGGAATTCATTCCATACCTGTGACAGAAATGGTTTTTATCTAGTTATACATTGGCTTAAAAGGATGAATAGTATTGAAAATACAAACAATAGCTACTTGACATCATTTTTAACTAATGTTGCTAGTGTATAAAAGAAACCCGTTGAGTACGATGGATTGAGCTCCTTACTGATATCAAAGTCGACGTTGTGTTCTTGCAAATGTGCTTAGAAAATATTGCCTAACACCCAGAAGGAAGTGACCACATCCATAAATTGACAACAAATTAACACCTTTGTTGGTTGTTTCAACTATCAATATGTAGCAAGGCTTAAGCTTCAAGAAGTAGCCCTTAACCAATAAACTTATTTATCATGTTACTATATTCAAAATCTTCATGTGATAATTAATATAATGGCCAGCACTAATAAACGTGCTTTTTTTTTTTTACGCGACTTGCATATAAGCAGGGCTTCACTCGGCTAGCGGTTAATACATACCGATTTTATACTTTTTCAAGGATGTCAACATAAAGAGAGAATTGAGTTGAACAAAGAACAAGAAGGATAGCATTGATTGGTGGACAAACACACTTGTAAACTTTTCGAATATTGTGCAACAGTGAAATAGTAAATCGCCTAATTTTAGGCAAGTGTTGAAGCAGGTGATTTCATTCAGTTCTTATGAGGGATGACAATGTATCCCTTTTTTTTTTTTTTTTTCCCTTTTTCAAACTGTATTTCTTTTTCTCTTTTATTCCCTTGAAGAAAAACTATGGTTAGGAAATCAAGTTTTCCTTGTTTTATTGAAATATAAACAAATAACCAAACTTTAAAATAGTCATTTCCCGAACCTACTGCCTCTATATCAACACCATTATTACTGCAACAAGAATCAAATACCGAAGAATCAAATTACTATCAAAGGCCTCGTAGGCATACAATTACTCGACCTGATTCAGCAATGGCTTTGTTGTCAGATTTGGAAGACATTGAAGACGAAGATGAAGAACAACAAAGGACATTTGATCGCATTTCTGGTATATTGTCTAATCTAATACAAGAGGCAAATGAAGCCGTTAATGGAATAGAAAAAGAGCGTGTTCACTTGCTAAAGTCTAACAAGAAGACTAATGACCACTTGTTCACCTCCTCTACTATCATTACAAAAAACAGACAGAACACTGTTTCTGTCAACACTTCAAAAATACCACGCCCAAAAAAAAGTCGTCATTCAATAACCCCTTCTCACTCTAGGAACCCCAGTTCCAGTTCTACTGTATCGTCAACAAGTACTCTAGTCAATTCACCTACTACTCTTTGTAGATCCCCATCTCCAACTTTGATAAACTTTAGAAGATTTCGAACACCTATGAACTCAACAAGGCGCTCAATAACACCCAAACGAAATAAGACTATAGTGACAACAGATCCTATTATTGAGTCTTACAAGAGGCTGGATAGTTCAATGGCTTTAGTTGAGTCACTCTCTCGTGACCTGGCTACTACACCAAAAAATGGGAACAATAATAATCAGCAAAGAGGGTTGGACACAAAATTAACTATTCTTTTATTAATACCATTGTTACATATACCCCACTCACTCATTACAATGGTGTTTGACTTTATACTGAACCCCAATCAAAATAGTACGACAAGCAGTAATAAACCATTGTTTAACTTTACAACAATGGTCTTTTGGGCATGTATGTTTGCAGTCACAAACTTGATGGTTGATCAGGCAGTAATACCAAACACGAAAAACTTTTTTATACAAAAAGTAAGACGTATATCTTTACCTGGCACATACAAACCAGAAGAAAAGAAAAGCAAAACCGTTTTACCTCCCACTGCCTCAGCTGTACCTGTAAAGCGAACTTGGATACCTACTACTATACAAAAGCAATATCAATTTCGTTTGGGAGAGGAAGTACCTTCTACTCCTCCTCAAGTCAGAAGAAACTCAATATAACAATCTATTATATATATAATAAAAAATACACTATACTACTACTACTACTATTATTTATCTTGGCGTAAATTCCTTTCTTTATGCCGTGTTTGTCATAGTTCATTTTGTAATGGAGCAATTGTTTATTCTATCATGTAGCTTTCCCAGAGGATGATGGGCATTCCCAAATATATTATAGCTAGTCGGGATCTCAGTGCAGTGCTTTTATTTACATAGTATGAAGTCATATTTCCATATATATTAATCCCCTATCGCCAATCATTAATTTTCTAAATTGATGAATTGTTCAAAGTCAAAACGCGGTTTTGTATCCAATGAGATGGTGAGATTTATCACATATGGTTTTTGCACAGTTATGAGATTAATGTTCTGTCAAGTTATAACTAATTCGATAAACTTAGAAGTTTCAAGAATATGTTTAAGTGAATACCACATACACTGCAGACCGGATAAAAGAGCACTGAATACAATGGCTGATCTGACTATAAAAAGATGAAGAAGAAAATTTAAAGCCTTCAGTACGTAAAACAACAACAAAAACAGGCTTATCGTACGCATTTATAGTGGATGCTCGAAAGAGCGAATATAAACAAGCTCTTGAGAAAACTCAGACGTGGGTGCTATACAAAGCACCTATATGTACAACAGGTTGACAACACCGGAATAATGATTGTCAATCACGTTTATTTAATAAACCAAACCGACGATTATTTTAATTACTGTACTGACTTAAGAATCATGAAGGTCAAAATAATTGTCGCCTTTAGGGTCAACGAGCACATCAATATAGCAAGCAATGATCAAATGCCGTTGATCAATAGTATCGCATTTGTTTATACTCCATGTACTTTGTGTGATCTATAATGTAAAAACTTCACAAATGTTTCTCTTTTGTAGGACAAAACTTCCGGGTTCAACTTAGAAGCGAAACAACCTCTAATTAACCAACAATTGTCAAACTCCAATTTGGAACATATACGAAATGACTTTGCTTAGACCAAAAGCTTATACCATGGTAGAGCTTGAGACCTGCTTCTAGTCTCGTTCTTTCTAAGACTTTCATTTGGCCGCCTATACTATGTCCTGCTTTTTACAGCTACAGCAAATAGCGTCTGAAGCAGTCGGGTGGAAGAAAGCCCTACGATTGATTGGATCATAAGTTTATTTAAAGTCATTCCTTCGTCACTCCTTTGACTTTCACTAGCAAGAACAACGAATCTTTGAAAAAGAAAGGCATCAGACATAAAGTTAAATGCAGTTAAAGAGTACGTAAATCTAATAGAAAGCTGAATTAAGCGTGCAGGCAACTTTAGAAAAGTCACTTTTATAATAAATATATACAATGTTTTTTATTTAAGTTCAATATGTACAGAAGACAACAGCATGTAGTTTTACTATACCTGCTTTCTTGACCAAAGAGGAGAAATTTTTGAGAAAAATCCCTTGTGTTGTTGTTCATCATCCTCTGTCGAGTCCTCATCATTACTTTTCATGTGTGGAACTCCTCGTCTAGCAAACTGGGCAAGGTTTTCAAAATTCGGTCGAAGATCCAAGCTTCTTCTCGTTATATTTTCCACCGATTGAGTCATATCATTAAACCATTTCTTCTTTGTGGGTGCCTGGCTTTTCATATAGTCAAGTACATCTGTCTCGCTGTCCAATGCAACCGAAGAACGGTGAGGGGTAGACTCGTTGCTAGTAGAATCTTCTTCTTCATCAAGCTCACCTTCATATCCCGTTTCGTCCATAATTGGAACTATCTCGTTTTCTGATTTAATTTGTTTACTGCTACGTGAGTCTATAGAATGATGGCAGTCTTCTTCGCTCACTGTGGTACATGAAGTTGTAAAAGAACCGCCGGAAATGTGTCGACGGTGCGATATGTAGGGATAGTCCCCTTTAAGCTCTTGCGGATGTCGCTCCAGTTCGCCGTCGTCGTTCATTGATAGATTGTACGCTCGTCTTTCAAGCGATAAAAGGTAATTATCGTCGTCGTAAGAGTTGATAACGCCATATCCATAATAATCTCTTTGATTACTTATATCGAGTACACTTGATTGCAGAGAATAAGAGAGAGCGATAGAATGATTAGTATCCTCAGATGTGCGCCGAAACTTTTCATACGTGTTATGTCTGTTATGGGAATCCGTCGAGGTTCTTGGTGTTGTGGGACATGAATGTGTGTGCATAACCTCCGCCAGTGGTCTGTGCGCCGACGAACTCAGACAACGAGTCGGAGTTTCGGCTTGGGTGGTCGGATTGCTATAATTAGTTGTTGGAGTCATGCTCATTAAGGAATGGATGTTGTGTAAAATAGGAGGGTAATGCTGTTGTTTATGCTCTAATATTGACGGTAAGCTTGGTCTTCTTGTTTTAGATTTTATTGATGCGTTATCGTAATTTCCTTGTCTTTTTTGCGCGGACGTCAATAATTTGACAATGTCCATTTCATTTTTTGCATAAGCTATGTCGAGTGGAGTAGAGCCGTACTTATCTTTTACGTCAACAAGTGCATTGTTCCGAAGTAGTAAGTCTACAATTTTTATACAGCCATTGGCACATGCTACATGAAGTGCTGTAGACCCTGTTGCTCCTTGAACTGCTTCTGACTTGTCTACGCTGTATTTTTTGGACCACCTAGTTGTTAAAGTGAATATCTAAATGGAATTTTGATTTTTTTTTTTTGTTTACTTTTGAATATTGATATTTGCACCTCGGTCTATCAAATATTGAACTGCTGCTATATTACTGTCATTTATGCAAGCAATTTGTAACGGTACAAAGCCGTTCACTGCCGAGTCAATATGAGCTCCATGGTCTAATGAGAACTTGATAAGGCCTATTGAACATTTCGACATTAAGACATTTGACAATGTGCGAATATTCTAGCATTTACCAACATTGCCTGTCATTGCGGCCCAATGAAGTCCAAGTAAAACATCACTTGTTTTTTCTTTTTTTGTATCAATAGTAGGCGTAAACATATTCTAACTTGAAGGCCAAAAAAAAAAGGAAAGACAAAGACAACCAAAAGAAACAAGTTTTTTAATATTTTATGCGGTATATAATAGTACGGAAAAACTTTTTTTTTTTTATAGACTAAAGTCCACCTTGCAAAATATATTCTATCCTAGTATTAATAAATTCTTTCTTGGAAGTCATGTCAAAACCAAAGAAAGCACTAAGCTGGTCACGTACTAAAAACCTATATGTCAGTCATTTCTTTAGTATGTCTAATGTAATGGTACTACCTTGTTTTTTTGTGACACTCATTAAGTTTGCAGTTTGAAGAATGTTTCGTATTTCGGCAAGGATTTCTTCATCTCTTGGAAAACCGGATGGTACACCTTGAGAAAGAGGAGCTGAGAATTGACTCATAGCTCGGATGGGTGTATCATGCTCGCTTTGCAAAGGTTGCATCATATTAAAGCTATGTACAGATACTGCTTGAACGTTAGGCGGAGACATCATAAAATCTTGTGTGGCAACACCTCCATATTCTGAACCAACTACAGAGCCACCAAAGCCTATAGGACTGTATGATCTTCCACGCTTGTTATCCTGATTTGACACTTTGGTATCGCGATAATAATCATAGTCTTGACTACCACCATACTGTGTTCTTCCATCAAAAGTGCCATGCGTTTTATAGGTGTTTCCTGTAACTCCTGTTTCCTTAGTTCCCGTAGACCCTAACTCCCAAAGCTCTTGCTCATACACACTCCATTTTTTAAGTGGAATCATTTTTTCGTCAAACTTTTCGTCGTCTGCAACTATAATTTTTTTTTGCTTCTTATCACCAACAACTACACGTGTATTACCCCATGAAAAGTCATCGAAATGCCAGAAGGAATAAATGGGTAAAAAGAATGAAAAGACAGGAATTGCAAGAATGTAAAAAATCATCCAACCAATGTGCTGCCATTGACGCTTTAAAATAAATAGAATTGCTTGAAGACCATAAATACCAGCAAGCATAGCAAGAGCTAGCACAGGAATAGGACCGGATTTCGAAGCAATTACATAGATTAGATATATCAAGTAAATAACAGATACAGGTAAGGTCAGAGTACCAATTAAATCAATCAATACAACAAATCGCATCGAAAAACAGCAGAAACCGCAAAGATCAGGTAGCAAAACAACCTCAAACAAGTTATGAATGGTTGAGTTAATCCAGCGACGTCGTTGAGATAAAAGCACTTTCCAGCGATCAGGAGCCACGGTTTTGCATTGTGCATGAGCTGTGAATTTCATCTTGTATTGGGGGAAATGTTTCATCATTAGCGTTGTCAGATATCTGTCTTCACCCAAATGGAGTAGGTTCTTCTTATGCAATGTGTCAACATGATTATCAGAATAGTCACGAATTACTTTTGGTGAGATAATCAACGGTTCATTCTTGACAGGCGTACGAATACGATACATACAGAAACAGCCCGGCAAACAGGTCACAGATCCAAACAAAGATTCGAATGCCTTCGCCAAATGATGAGATATGTAGTACTCATAGACTTGAATCATTGTCGTCCACGACCGATCTTCATTTACTAGTTTTGTCTCACCACATAAACCAATGATGCGGCCATCGTGCAACATCCTTGAAATCATATGGTTTAAAGCATCAGACATGACTTCTGTATCCGAGTCTACCATGAGTATATATTCATAAAAAGAAGGGTTTACACCAATTACGTTCTTGATTTGGTGAAACATTTCAAGCTCAAGTGGAGTCATTTCACTGTCAAAATGAACCTTGTTTAAGAAATTCATACAGATCATTTGCGAATCACGCTTTCCTCTATTTCCCGGTTTAGCACGTTCAGACGCTTTACCGACCTTGACAATGACAATATAAGGCACAACATGTCCTTCACACTCGTAAAGTCCAGAATACACTTTTCCATAATTTAATTGTTTCGAGCCTTCACCGATTGATTTGAACATGAGAGGTTCGGGGTCATTTTTCGTATCGTAGCCAAGGACATCGAGCACAATACGAGGTGTGGGACGATCGTTTCCGCTACCCATGATCATGCCATCAGCAATGATAAATAGCAGTTTTCGCTTGTCATCGTAGTTCATGACGGTCAAGGAATCAATGGTTTTCTTAAGTGACTCTTCGTCTTCTGTGTAGCAAGGAACTTGACAAATCACAAATTTATCATGGTCTTCCGGTGTTGGTGCACCACCAAACTGAAGGGCAGCTAAAAACTTGACAACAATGACAGTACACATCAGGATAGCAAGGGATAATAGCATGTAGTTTGTAAACATGCATCGCGCTGTTTCACGCTCATCTACGTCGCCAATATAAAAGAAATTATCAAGACACGCCATATTTTGTTCTTGTTGTTCTAACGTCATCGATCCCTTGTATTGGTTCCATTTATCTGTAGCGTCTGTTCCACTAAACTTGCTGAAAATTTCTTCAATAGTAGGATGTAAGAAATGATACTCGTTGCCAGTCGAACCGGAATCGTAAATTTTGGCAGTCGACATGTAATCGTGTATATCGTAAGCTCTTCCATTGATAGCAAGTGCAAGTCGACTCCAGCCTTGATAGTCTTCATAGAGCTGTTTGATAGGAATCACAAGTTTACCTTTCTTGTAGAGGCTCATGGTGGGCAGAAAGTAATTCCAGTACCATTGTGGGTCTTGCATCTTTGTCAGTGTAGGTACTTGAAGCTGGTCTCCAGAACGATGGATAAAGTTGGCCAAGACAATCGTGTTGTTTGGAACGATAGCAATTGTGTTTCTAGTTACGAGCCCGTAACATGCAACCGTTAAAGGAGGTGGTATAGAATAGGACACATCAAGACCAGCTACACTAGCCATCAAATCAGGTGTGCCTACGTATGGAGATACGCCGTGTTGACTCTTTGCAAAATTGGTGATATCATACACTTGACCTCTAACACTGACAAACATGTCATCAGGCATACTATGGGCTTGTACATTTGCAGTTGAATACATGTTACGGGTACCAGGGCAAATGACTTCACCAAGGCCGACGATCATAAAGATGGTAACCGCGGAGAAAAAGAAAATGATGATACAGAGAGTGACCTTTTCTCGCCAAGCCATTTGAACGTCTTCACGTTTCATTTTGCCAATCCATCGTAAGAGAGGTGAAGGTATCCACCAAGTCATAAGCCAAACAAAACGAATCCACCATATGCGAACGGCTGTAATGGGCATTTCTTCAACTGATTCGTGCTGTGGTGTCTGATAATCTTCCACCATTTTGCTCATATCCATATTAGGGCCAAACCTATACAATTCAAAAACTTTTAGTTATTTAGATCAAATGCAAAAACTTTGATTTCTTACCCATCAGAGAGACCCTTCATTCCCCATTCCGATTCTTCACCCCATTGACTACCTTCGTTGTTGCGTTTCAACCCATCTTCGCTGTCTACGTAGCTTGCGCCGTCTCCGTATCCCTTAATATGATGATAATGCTCTTCATTGTATCTTGGTATCAATTGATCTTGACTGCCTTGATAGAAATCGCTACCACCCGTATCACCAACCAATGGCTCATCATGATTTGCTACTTCTTGCTTTGCTTCTAACCCTTTAGCACGTTCTCGCTCTTCTTTTTCAGCCACTCGTAATTTATCTTCCATTTCTTTCCATGCAGTGTAAGACATCCATATCATTTCACGGCCAAGAAAAGCATCTGGAGAAGAAGACAAGCTTAAGCACATATCTTGTACTTGTTCCTTTTCAGGTTTCGAGGTGTCCATAGGAGGTACTAGTCTTTGGTACCGCAACAAAAATTCTGTGAATGTGTAGTAGTTTGCGTAGTCTACAGAAGAACGACATGTCAAGTCTGGTAAAAGGAACGCTTTCACTTGAGCTTTGACGCGTTTAGCGTCGAATACATCAGCAGTTTGTGTATCGTTGGGTCTTATATGGATGATGTTATAGATACGTGCTCCTGACATAGTGTGGAATAAGTCTCTTAAGGTAGCATTGAGTTGTTCCATCACAGTTGTCATATTCTGATAGGTTTCTTGTTTCTTATTGACTTCATCTGCAGACTCAGGCTCAGATAGGACTGCAACATCGGCTACAGTTCTGCGCTTTCTTTTCATAGAGGGTGCTCTCGTGGGTTTACTCGATAGCTGGGCTTTCACAATGGTTCTATCATCTTTGGGATGAGATTCAGTAGTCATGGCTGAGCCCTCAAATAAGTTAGATACGAATGAGTTGGTACTGTGGTCTCTAAGAAGACTGACAAAGTCAGGAGATAAGTCGTCCAGATTTTTCTCAAGAAATGAATCTACAGTGTAATGGACAGAACCAGAGAAATGGTTGATACCAAATGAATAAGCATGGCCAGATTTAGAAAAAGAGGCATGTGTACCATACGTGCGTTGCACGTTAGCTAAAAAGTTGGCATTAGTAGCATCAGTAGCACCCATTTGATACTTGACACAGTCACGATTCATTGCTCCAACAACACCACTTGCGATCTTTGTTTGTGTGTGATCTTTTCCTATGAGGAGCTCAAGACAGCCAGAATTATCGGCAATGGTGAGTTGAGGGAGAGAGACACCATCACGTACCATAACGTCATTCAAGCCTTCCGAGTGACTGAAGCGCTGATCGATTAGAAATTGGTGCACTTTCTCATTGACAAAATTGGTGCAGAATTCTTCAAAGCCATTTGTTTTGAAATTTTGAAAACCAAATTGATCCAAGATACCAATGAAATTGGCTGGTTCGTTGTCGCTGAAGCATATTTTCGTGTTGATTGATTCTACAATCCAAAGGAATAAGACGTGGTACAATGCACGAGCAAGAGCGTCTCTTTGCTCAATTGCCCCTTGAGTATTCAAAAACATGGTACAGAGCTCTTTTCGAATCAACCTCAACTTGTATGTAAGTGACTGTTCTAGTTTAGTGGGCGATACACCCAACATGAGAGCAACGACTTCTAAAACATCGTTATTTTTGACGCTGCATGCCTCTTGTGCAACGCTTCCATTATTGTCGTCTTGGAATTGTAAGTTGCCGATGTGTAATATCGTTGCTAGAAGTTGGAATATCTGAGTGACAGTTTTTGCTTTAAAGCCACATATTTTAAGCGCACTTTTTAGGTCAGCGAAGGCTATTCCGTCGTTGACTTCTGGAACATGAATGAGTTTTGACTGATTGAGATAGTTGAACGATTCAGGGGAAAAGTTGATATGAAGTGCAGTTTGTTCTTCTGGACTAGTTCCTGCTAAGAGAGAATAAAAGATATTGAAAGTTCTTTCGTCTTTAGGCACTGAAGTTACTCGAGATTTATCAAATGCAAAAGTCAGGGTTTTTACACCAAGAATACGACCTCTTTCAGAAAATTGAAGCTCTTGAAATGTGCCATACTTAGAGGCGGATGTATTTTGGGTTGTTTTACAATGGCCAAATGCTTGAAGAATAATAACTGAGTTTTGGATTTGTTGCTGTAACTTGTTCTCTTTTTTAGAATGAGTCGAAAGTAATAAAAGTTGATTCAGTAAATGCTTTTGGGTTGTGCTTTTGCCAGATCCTGTAATGCCACTAATATACATATATATAAAAATTAATACATAATCCAATGATAGAGCTGCCCTCGATATACTCCGTTTCCCCTCCGGGTAAGCTAGACCAGTTCGCAACCTTGACCTACCTCAAAATTATACTCTGATCTTCACCTGTTCTTCGCATATGGAAGTAAACCCTCGCAGCAAGATCATAAACATGGGGCTGCATGAAATGCTTGTTCTCTATTAAGTTCCTGTATCCAACGTCAGCATATGATCTAAGCGTAACATCATTTAATATTTCTAAAGGGTGATATGGATTAACAACTATCAAATTAAAGTGTCCAATGCGGGTGTAGGGTTGGTTGCGTTTAAATCGAGTTGAGAGTAAGTTTGTTATACTGTCTTCTGATGGAACTTGACCCGAGTTATTTAATAGACATATTAGATCTATTCGTGAATCTTCTTGCATATTCACTTTACTACTACTTGGATGAATTGAAAGAAAGAAAAAGAAAAAAAAAAGAGAGAGTTAGAATATCTTTTTTTAAACAAGAATTCCCCTTTTTTTCTTCTTCTTTATAAGAGCTTATATGCAGCTATTTTTACACTCAAAAATACAATCTCTCCTTTAGGATTTCTTAGTAATAGTATAGGATTATTTTGATTGTTTGCACATCATAGTAAAAATATAAAGCACGCCAGAACGCGTCCAGCCTAATTTTTTCTCTCTAAAAATTATATTTTTTTTTTTTTTTTTTTTTTTTTTTTTTTTTTCTGTAAAGTTTCAAAATCAGAGTAGACAAATGAAGGCTTATGAGACTTTCACGCCTGATGTAATATAACAAACATTATATTGAAAAAAGAAAATTGCTAAAGCTTTTTGTTGTTAATAGGAATTAAAGGCCAAATTCAAACCAATCAAAGTGACCTTGGGTGATTGGAGCTTTGGACCTTCCATCAAAAAAGTTGTAGATCAAAGAAAGACTAGTTCTGGAGAAGCTGCTTATGTAGTAAAATTAAAGGACAACCAAATTACAAAGGTATGAAACGTCAATGATAAGCCAACTGGTCTCCCTAACACATTGCCCCTTTCTAATTATGTAATCTATCCACTCCTTGTGTAGATTTCCAAAAAGAATCTCTCAAAAAAATATGCTCATTTGCTGCAACAATTTCAACAAACATCGGAAAAGCAACAGCAAGAGAAAGCAACTGCCAACAGACTTCCAGTCAAGCGTGGTAGAGTAAAGCAGCAACAAGAGAAATCAACTACCAACAAACTTCCAATCAAGCGTGGCAGGGCAAAGCAACCTATAGTTGTCTACGCTAAGAAAATTAGAAAGGCAAGCAATCCTGATAGTAGTGCCGATGAGCTTGAAAGCGACAGCAAAAGTGATATGGAATACCGTGAAAAAACTGTTGATTCTGAAACGAATAATGACTCTGAAGGCGCTTTCTCTGGTTCCAACTCAGGGACAGAAACACCAGATACCGCAGAGAATATAACACAACGTGGTAGAAAGACTGTCAAACCCAAATCCTTCATAGCGGAATTCCATTATGATATGTTAGATCCCTCAGGCACACGAGGCAAGAGCAACCAAAAAACAAACTTTGGCCCAGTACAACATATTCCGCTCTATGAAGATGAGACGTTCATTCACCAACATTCAGAATACTGTTACCGATGCCATAAAAAAGGTGCCATCAACGGTAAATCTGGCGATAACACTGAGGTTTATTTTGGTTCTACTAATCCCTGTACTCGCTTACTTTTGTGTGGTCATTGCTCGTTGTCTTTCCACAACAACTGTGTCTCAGCATTGTCGGCCAACTTTAATAAGGAAACTAACGATTTAAAGTGCCAAAAGTGCTTGAAACGTTCAAAGTGTCATGGTTGTAAGAAAACCGTAACTACAAATGGAGATTCCGCCCCCCTTCCTTTACGCTGTTCTGTTTGTTTTAGAGGCTTCCATCAGAAATGTATTATCTCAAATGCCTCAGCTGTGTTGAGGGATCAGCTTGATGAATCTATGATTCTCGATATGTATCAGTCAGGAAAATGTGTAGAATGTAACCATTATACCAATAAGAAAGTGGAATCAATTCTTGCGGAGAGACAAGTAGAAGGAACGCACGAATACTTTGTCAAGTGGAAGCATTTGTCCTATAGAAAAGCAGAATGGGTTAATGCAGACTGGGTTGAACAAGCTTATCCTATTACGTACAGAGGCTATTTATCTAGAAAAGAAAAAGGAAGAATTACCGCCTATTCCGATGATTGGTTGATGATTGATAGAATTATCGATGTTAAATGGGCAGAAAAAAAAGCCGAGAAAGCAAGCAAAGTACTGGCTATTTTCAAAGATAGAGATTATGGCGAAGGTAAAATGCAATTCGGACACTATTTGAGTTTATTAACACGACTTGTAAAGCTTGTTGGGATGAGCCACCATCCGAAGAAGAAACTGCTTTATATGCTGAATATCAAAAGGCGCTTAAAAGATACCTTCAAGCAATGCAAGTCACCCCTCCTAAAAATATGAAGGGTTTGATTTCCCAAGTTAGATCTAAAGCCAAGACCGAGAGCTATTCATCGCACGAACTGAAAGTTCAACCAAAATTCGTGAAGGGTGGTACATTAATGGGACATCAAATGGAAGCACTCAAGTAAGTATAGTATACTTAGTTACTGATGGTATTCACTAATTATCTTTTTTCTTAAGCTGGCTTCTTTATCAGTGGGAAAATCAAAAATCATGTATTTTGGCAGATGATATGGGTTTAGGAAAAACCATTCAGATTATCACCTTCTTGTATTGTTTGTTCAAGAAATATGGCATCTACCCCTTTTATATCGTAGTTCCTAACAGTACTGCCACCAATTGGATCCGTGAATTTGAAAAGTGGGCTCCTGAATTGACTGTAGCTCCCTATTATGGTGACAAAACTGCTCGTAAATTGTCTCGTGAAAATGAAATATTTGACAGATATGGTCGTTTAAAGTGTCATGTCGTTGTGGCAACTTACGAATCCGCTTTGGAAACAATTCTAAAGAACATTTTCTGGCCAGTTTTGATTGTGGATGAATCTCAGCGTCTCAAGAATGACAACTCGCTTTTGTTTAAGCATCTGAACAGTATGCATGTGGACCACACTGTTTTACTTACCGGTACGCCTCTCCAGAACAACTTGCGAGAATTATTCAACATCATGCATTTTATTCATCCAAAGCTCTTCCAAGGTGAAGAAGCAAAAGATTTTGAAGAGTTAACAAAGGCTCAAGTAGATGACCTTCACGTACGCCTTCGACCTTTCTTCTTGAGACGCACGAAAGAGCAAGTTCTAAAGACACTTCCCCCTCGCTATGAACTGATTGTTCCCCTTTCAATGTCAACTCTCCAAAAAGAAGTTTATAAGCAATGCCTTAGTGGCGAAATTCAAGAAACATTGGCTCAAGTAACTCAAGCAAAGAGACAAGCCGGTTTATCAAGCATCTTTGTCAACTTGAGAAAAGTGTTGAATCATCCATATCTTTTGGATGGTGTAGAGACCTCTCAATCCAGTGCTGAAGAAACTCAGAAAAATATGATCAATGCAAGTGCCAAATTGAAGCTCCTCCATCAGATGCTACCTAAACTCATTGAACGTGGACACCGTATTCTGATTTTCTCAACCATGACTCGCGCATTGGATGTTTTGGAAGACTACCTTCACTATGAAAATATCAAGTATGCTCGTATTGATGGTAGCACTGTGGAGCGTGATCGTGTCAGACGCATTGATGCATTTAATGCTGCAAACTCAGAATTGAAAGTATTCTTACTGTCTACGCGTGCGGGTGGTGTAGGTATCAATTTGGCCACTGCAGACACTATTATCATATGGGACTCTGACTTTAATCCTTACGCGGACATGCAAGCTATTGGTCGTGCACATCGTATTGGTCAAACTAAGATGGTGCTTATTTACCGTTTTATGACAAGATTATCTGTTGAAGAAAAGGTATTGCAAATCGCCAAGAAGAGAATGGCTTTAGAACATGTCATCGTAGAAAGAATGGTAGAAAACGAAGATGATGACTTGGAAGATATTGAATCCATTCTCAAATATGGTACCGAGGCGTTGTTTTCGGACGATACCTCTAAAGATATTGTATATGATGATCCAGCTATAGAAAACCTTTTGGATCGCGAACAATACCGTGAAACAGCCGAGGACCAAAAGGCTAAGGAAGTGGAAGAACTAGAAGGAAGGGCCAACGATAAGAGCGGCATGAACTTTTCTTTTGCAAAGGTTTGGAAATCCAATGGCACAACTGAAGAATTACACGATGCAGATTCAGCCGAGGAACAGAGAGATACGGACTTCTGGGAGCAGTTCTTGACGGAACAGCAGGCATTGTTGGAAAAGAAGAAAGAAGAGAAACGACAAGCGGAGATGAACCTTGGCCGTGGTGCTAGAAAGAGAAATAACGTCGTGAGTACTATACGTAAATGTAACATTTTGCAAATATTTATTTGTTTCTAGAAATATGTTGATAAGAAAAAAGACAGTGACAAGAGCGACAATGACTTTGTATTAGACGAGGGTGCTTCTGACTCTGAAACAATTGATATTGACGATTACTCTGACTTGGGAGATTTGGAGACTCCAGTAGATAAGCTTAAGATACACACCAGCGTTGAAAGTGCTGCTTCCCAGTCTTCACCTTCTCCCGTCATTGGCTTACAAAATATACAGACGCAGTCAGTAAATAGCATGTCCCCAAATTCACCAAGCCCACAAGGACAACCAGCAAACAATATGCTTCCAAAAAACTCCACACCTTCTTTATCAAAAGAGGAGAGAAAAAAAGCGAAAGCCGAAGCAAAAGTGCGGCAAAAACAATTGAGAGATATGGAAAAGGCATTGAAATATTATAGCGACTCTATGTACGGAATCCTCATCTCATATATCGGAAAGGACCTGCGGCACATTCAAGCTCAAGCAGAACAATCACTCCTTGATAATACCTTTTCAATTGACCTTTTCAACTCCTCGAAAGATACTCTCGCCAACCACATTCAAAACAGCATCACAACTTTCGCGATAAGTAATGCAGAAAGGGAAAGAGAGGCTGATATAGTGCAAAGCAGGATAGATCCCCAACTTGCACAAAAGGCTTTTGAAGGCAAAAAATTAATTATTCAACAAAATGTTGCAAGAACAAAAGATTACATTTTCACTGAATTTGATAAGTTGGGAGTTTACCTATTGAACATTATGCGCCAACGCGATGCTCGACGTAGGGAAAGCATGGCTATATTGAAGACAGAGATGGAAAAATTACAACTTGAACGAGAGAAAGTTAAGGAGCGACATGTGGCTGATATGAATAGATTGAAGGAGAGACACAAGTTTGAAGAAAAGAATATGAACGAGAAGCATGCAATTGAAGAAAGAGTGATGGAGAACAAGCATAAACGATATATCTTGCAATTGGCTGGTGTCTATAACATTTATCCAGAGGGCGTTTTTGATGCAAATGATACTGACAAAGCAGCCGAAAAATTGATCGAGCAAGTATTAAACAGTAAGAAAAGCTAAAGAGTGTCTTAATAAATAAAACATTGCAATGCAAAAGATTTATATAAACTTGAGATTGTCTGCTCTCCTGTTCAATAAATAAAGCTTGTTTGGACTGTAAACATCCTTTTTTTCATGAACTCAAAAATCTTCATCCAAGACGTAGCTACTACCTTATTGATGTGATATATGTATATATTTTCTCGAATGTGTTTATCCTCGACAGGAAGATCATATGATTCCAGTCCTGTAACAGGGAGTCACTCTGTTTTTCTTCTTCCGCACTATATCTTAGATAATAACGGAACCTTCATAGAGGCATTGTTTTATAAGACTGTTAGCGCTTGTGGAATGAGTACATGATAATAGAATAAACTAATTATTCTACAGAGCTCTAAATGACAAAAGGTGTCATCGACCAAAACTAAATCATTTTCTCCGATTTTACGTGTTTCTCGAATCATCCTCGAGGCACTATGTAGCCCGAAGGTGTAAAATTAAGCTTAATCTTAAGTATCTTTTCATGGTTGATGAATAAGAGTTCGCTTCTATCATTACTTTATGTAAACAGTTTGATAATGACTTGAAAGTGGTGCTTTAACAGTAAAAAAAAAAAAAAAAAAAAAAAAAAAAAAATACAACTATATACAGATCGAATCTACAAAAACGCCATAAAAACAACAGGAAGATCCCAGAACCTAAAAATAAAAGACTTGTTTTCATACTACACCAACTATGTGTGTATATTTGAGACACACATAGCATATATATCTAAAAAAAGCAATTGTATTGTGATATGGCTTGAAACCTTATATGCGTAAGACTATGTTCGTAGATATCTGTGTTGTTATACCTATGTAATTTTCAGTGAAGAAATAAAAGGGAAAGACAAACGACCACTTATATATACCAAGCAATTTGAGTTTAGTCTAAAGAAGTATTTTCTCCAAAGGAAGAAATACTTACATATACCACCATTGCCATTCCTTATAACCGCATTAACCAATATGCGGGAATGCTGCCTTTATGCAATTCCCAAGGAATCCATTTATGGTCCAAATATAGCAACTTTGCGGTAATAAAAAGAAGGTTCAACTTGTCAAATATGTAGAATAAAAATGTGGAGTAGTTACATATCTTTAGATTACAACGAATTCTTGAAAGTATTTAAAAAATTCAATTGCAAATGCAGCTGATCGAAAAAGAAAACCCCCTGTTGTAACTGTCATTATTACATCTACTGTTACACGTTGTCTTTAAGATAACATAAAAAAAAAAAAAAAAAAGAAGGTTAAACTTACCCGGTTTTGGTTTTACATCGAAGATTAGAAGCATTGAGATTAAATCGACCATGCGGTTGCTTTTCAAAAAAAAAAAAAAAAAAAAAAAAAAAAAAAGAAAGGACTATTAAAATTATGTTTTACAAAAATATGCAGCTATGCTAAGTGATTTTATTTGAGATTGTGTGTAAAAAAAAAAAGTAGTTATATGACTGAGAATGACTTGAATCGAGTTTGTAAAGAAGTTTAGTTCATGACAACAGCTCTGTAACGGGGCTTGGCTTGACGAACGAATTCAAAAACTTCGTTGATTTGATCCATGGGGAAGGTGTTGACCCAAGTACGGACACCCTTGGCTTCAGCAAAGTCAAGACATTCTTGGATATCCTTGGGAGTACCAATGAAAGTACCAGCAAGAGTGAGTTGCTTACCACACATGACGAAAGCGGACATACCAGAGAGAGGAACTTCGGGAATATCACAGAGCATGAAGATACCATTGTTCTTCAAGAGCTTGAAGTATTGGTCCCAACACTTGTTGACAACCTTAGTACCAAGAATGTGAGTGAGAGTGTTGTAGTGAGGTTCCATTTGTTCTTCCTTTTGCATGAGGACGAATTCATCACAACCGAGCTTCTTAGCATCAGCAGCCTTTTCGGGGACAACATCGAAAGCAACGACTTCAGCACCCATAGCCTTAGCCCATTGGACACCAAAATGACCAAGACCACCCATACCGAGAACACCAACCTTGGAACCGGGACCAACGTTGTAACGCTTCAAGGGAGCGAAAGTAGTGACACCACCACAGAGGAAAGAAGCAGCAACTTCAGAAGACAAGTGATCGGGGATCTTGACAACGAAATCCTGGTTACCTCTCCACTTTTGAGCGAAACCACCGTAAGTCTTATCCTTGGTAGCGTTGTCATAACGATCGTTGAAAGTCCAGACACAGTGAGTAGAACACAAGTTTTCCATACCCTTCTTACAGTAGTCACACTTGTGGCAAGAAGCAGATTGACAACCAACACCACAACGGTCACCGACCTTGATTCTGGAGACATTCTTACCAACCTTGGTAACAGTACCAATGATTTCATGACCAACGACACAAGGGAATTCAGTAGGACCCCAACCTTCATCAACAGTGTGCTAATAGAAAGAATGTAAATATGTATGAAGGAATGCCAATTCTTTTTTTTTTACTTACGATATCAGTACCACAGACACCACAACAGATGACATCCATTTGGACCATATCTTCATCCCAAGTACAGAACTTCATTTCCATGGGTTGAAGAGGTTGGCTCTTGCCAGAACAAGCATAAGCAGTGAAAGTTTCGTCAGACATATTTAATATTATAGAATTAATAATGATAAAAAAAAAAAAAAAACTTGAATTGGGCAAGAAAACAACTTGGTATATATACTTTTTTTTTTTTCCATTACGTGTTATTGCGAGTGAAACATTTTTTTTTTTTTTTCTTTTGTCTCAATACTGTAAAGGGAGCCCACAGTGTCAGCCCATAATTTTTTTTTGTAATTTTTTAGATCAACTGTGATTGATAAGTGTTACAAGCTTGTTTTAAAAAAAATGCTTTATGATGTCAAAAAAAACAATGGGAACACTAGATACATGCTGTTCATACTTATTTAGCCTTAGAAATTTTCCTATCGTTTATTCTTGACAGTTGTATTACTCGATTGCACGCTTTTACTATAGATCGATTAAAAAACAAGGGTTTCATAGATTTTCCAGTCTGCCAAAAAAAAAGAAATTTTTTTTTCTGCTCGGTGCATTTTTTTTTTTTTTTGCTTGGTGGAATTCTTCTCTTCCATTATTGCTGCTTAAAAACGCGGGATGATATTTTACATGTCAACGAGAAAGTATATAACTTTCTTTGAAACATGGAAGAAGATTATCAGGATTATCAATAACTTATCCAACGTGGTAGTTTCTTTGAAACATTTGATCTTTTTTATTTCCTTTTTTCTTTCTCAGAATATTAAAGTATAATTTACTTTTGCCTTCTTGACACATGTATTATAATATGATTTCACCCAAATTTCAAATTGAACACTAATTAACTACTTTTAAAATTAAGCAAAATAGACAACTCAGTTTCCATGACTATGGAGCAAGTGCTGCATAGTTATCGGACTATAGATTATTATCTTTTTTAATCTGTGATGGAATAAAAAATGTTTTATAATATTTTACCCTGAGCGACGAGCATATTATAGAGAGTTTCTCATTCCAGCCAGTTTATTTACATAAAACGGTTTTATAGACTTAATTTGAGACCGTTGACTTTATGCACAGCACACAGTGTTGTCTTTTACAGTTGCCAAAAAGGTGCTGGAGTGATTTTTGAAAAGCCGAATGATTTTTTTTTTTTTTCGCATTATCAAATGAATCTTTCTTTAATGTTTCCAAGACAAGCCAATTATTCTGAAAAAGCTGGATTAATTTTACTTTTCATTGTTGCGAATGAACCACTACTAAAAGGATAATAACTACTAAATAACAGTGTTTAGTCTATTTCGGATTTTGTTCTCTTTTTTTTTTGTGTCGCGCCACACATTATTATCTGACAGCTGTGGCTCGATTTCACTGATATCTATAATATAATGAAATCGAAAAGATGGTTGAAATGGAAATAATATTTTTTCGGAGAAAATCAATTCCATTCTCTGTATAATTCTTAATTTACACTCAAAAGTGATAGAATGTTAATTTTGCCTATGGTGAATTATACGGACTAAAAAAAAAAAAAAAAAAAAAAAAAAAAAAAAAAAAAAAAAAAAAAGCAAATTGCATAAATAGAATACGTTGTACCAAACTACATTGAAAAACATCACTATATACTAAATAAAACTTTATGTGATTCATGTTAAATCAATGACAATTTATTATACAAAGAGGATATTATTATGCAATACAATGGGATGCTATATTATTGAAAGATTAATTCATGAGAACAGCTCTGTAACGAGGTTTAGCTGCACGAACAAAATCAATGGCTTCATTGCACTGTTTCATGGGGAAGGTATTGACCCAAGTGCGAACTCCCATGGCTTCAGCAAAGTCAAGACATTCTTGGATATCATTGGGTGAACCAATAAAAGTACCAGTGAGAGTGAGCTGCTTACCACACATAACAAAGGCAGACATACCAGAAAGGCGTTCCTCAGGAATATCAACCTGAATCATGACACCATTGTTCTTCAAGAGCTTGAAGTATTGGTCCCAGCACTTGTTGACAACCTTAGTACCAAGAATGTGAGTGAGAGTGTTGTAGTGAGGTTCCATTTGTTCTTTCTTTTGCATGAGGACGAATTCATCACAACCGAGCTTCTTAGCATCAGTAGCCTTTTCAGGGAGCACGTCAAAGGCAATCACTTCAGCACCCATAGCCTTAGCCCATTGGACACCGTAATGACCAAGGCCACCAACACCAAGAACACCTACCTTAGATCCAGGACCAACATTGTAGCGTTTTAAGGGAGCAAAGGTAGTGACACCACCACAAAGAAAAGAAGCAGCAATTTCAGAAGATAAACCATCAGGGATCTTGACAACGAAATCTTGATAACCTCTCCATTTTTTAGCGAAACCACCATAAGCGACATCACCATTGTAATAACGATCATTGAATGTCAAGACCGCACGTGTGGTACATAAGTTTAATAAGCCTTGTTTACAGTTATCGCACTTGTGACAGCATTGTACTTGACAACCAACGCCACAACGGTCTCCCACTTTGAACTTGGTCACGTTTTTACCGACCTTGGTTACTTTACCGACAATTTCGTGTCCAACAACACAGGGGTATTGAGTAGGGAAATCTTCCCAACCGGCATCTACACAGTGCTAATACAAAACATTTAGAAAACAAGACATGTGAGGTGGGGTCTATACTTTACCACATCAGAACCACAAACACCACAACAAATAATATCCATTTCAACAGCGTCGTCATTCCAAGTGGGAAATTTGACTTCCATAGGAACGAGTGGTTGACCTATGTATATTATTAGATGTTATAAATACGCCTTATTTAGTTAAAATGTCACATACCTTTGGCAACACAAGCATAAGCAGTAAAAGTTTCTTCAGACATTGTATATACAGAAAAATAGAAAAATAGAAAAAAAAACAATCCTTTTTATAATTGTAATTGAAACCTGTCAAAAATTAGATGTTTATTCAACTTAAAACCGTTCCCTGCAGTATTATTTATATTCTGTGTCGAATAGTCTTTTTCAAGCATAAGAGAAAGCGTGTTAATTAGTATTAACGTGGTTGGATTTTTGAATTATAATAACAAAAGGTCTTTCTAAGATAGATAATTCTATAGTAAAAACATAAAACTCGTTTTCCTTCCTTCTTACTAATGTCAGATAGTTGCCAGAAAAAAAGAAGGATATATCCACGGTAGAATAATCATCCGCTGAAAGAGATATATGTATAATCTAATTTGCTCAATATAGTAGCGTGTATAGTTTATTGATTAAAAGATTAAGTTAAATGATGTATTATTGGCTAGGGATTCACCTTCTCCATTTTGTAAAGATTTTGATGATAGCTGCTTTAACAACGGTGGCTGCTTTTTCATTCTCTTTCTTAGTCAATCCAATAGTAACGCGAACCTTAATACTTGGTCTAGGGCAGTTTCTTTCTTGATCCACTACATACTTGGCTCTTGTAACTAAAATACCTTGATTAGCACACTCATCAACCACATCTTGTAATAAATATTCTTCATCTTCTCTTGAGACTTCAGTTTCATCTTCTTTTAAACGGGATTGTAGATAAGAAGGTCGGACTCGAATATGGAAAAAGGGTGCGGGATTCTCGAGGTCACCAGAGAATAATTCAATAAAGGGCTCTAATGCTTTGTTTTTCAAGGTTGTTCGGAAAGCTTTGCTGCGTTCATTTAACTCTAGCAAGTCCTTTTCATTCATTTGTTTAATGGCTTCACTTGTTGATACAGCCAGCATGGCAGGAATAGAAGCAGAGAAACAATAAGCCAACCCCGATAGTCTCTGATGGTCAATCATTTCGACATTGCCTGCACAGAACCCACCTGAGGAACAAAAGGCATCACACATAGAACCCACAATGATGTCTACTTCAGATGCTGGAATACCAAACAAGTCTGTTAGCCCAGCTCCCTGATGTCCTAATGTGCCGATAGAATTGGATTCATCCAAGATCAACCTGTACTTGTATTTCTTTTTGAGTTCTACCAATTTATCCAAGGGAGCAATATCGCCGTAATTAGAGGATAATCCTTCAGATACAATAAATCTTCTTGTCAATCTCTTTTTATGATTTATGTCGTCCATATGAATCTCTTCTAATACACGTTCAAGGTCTTGCATATCATTATGTTTATACCATTTGACAATAGACCTGGATATTTGAACACCCTTTTGTATAGAGAATTGTACAGCGTCATCACATACAATAATATCGCCTCTTTTACTGAATGCTGGAATGACAGATGAAATAGTTGAGAATCCCTGAGCATAAATAATAGCGTCCTCTGTACCCAAGAACTTGGCAATGTCTTTTTCTAGGTCCATATGAACATCGATTGTACCATAAAATCCTGGGGGACCACACGAACCCACACCATAATTCTTGAGTGTTTCAATGGCCTTTTCTCTGATTTTTTCTGATGATAAAAGGTTTAGATAATTAGTTGTTGCTAAATTCATGAGAGGTTTTGAATAGCCAGCTACTTTAGGTTTGACAGATTGTGCACCCATTATTAAGGGAGTTTTATTCAAATTGAATTTGTCGTATTTTGATAAGGTGGGTACAAGTGGTTCAGGCTGCCATTCTTCAACAAGGTCGTCTATTTCCTAATAAATTATAAATGTCAATTTTATGGTGTAAGAAGTCAAACATTACCTTTTCTGTCAATTTGATAGCATTATCGTGAGGTTTGTATTTAGCTGAAAATATGTATCGAATGGCGAAAAAGACAAGAAATAGTTCAAGTACAATTCTGAAAGGGTCATGTTGGTAAGCATTCTTCAAGTAATGTAAAGCATGGCGTGAACCTGGAATGTGAGCCATAATCTCATACAATGAACTGACTGTTGAATTGATAAACTCGGCTTGCTCTTCTGTCAGTGGCACATTACTAGAGTCCATGATTGATAGGAAAAATAAAAAGTGAAAGAACAAAAGAAAAAAAAATTTTTTTTTTTTATAAGAGTGAAACCATTATGAGTGTGTAAAAGCATCACTGTATTTGACAGGAGTATAAATAAGCCAATCAGCAACATAACTATGTTGTAAAATATGCCTATCAACGACTGTGCAAAAAGGCATAAAATCTACTGCTGTTACAGATTCATATGCCATTCTTGTTGATGTGCCACAATAAAATGCAAGATCGACGCTTTAATGTTACAACAAAGAAGTTTCTGCCTTTTATGATTCAATTCCCGTTTTATAGTTATATAATATCAGGTGCGCCATAGTTATATAAAAAAAAAAAAAAAAAAAAAA